>JAYRBW010007009.1:0-13590 GCA_036023295.1 Invenusta paracnida
ATATTATCATTCGACTATGTGAACATTCTATCATATTATCATTCGACTATGTGAACATTCTATCATATTATCATTCGACTATGTGAACATTCTATCATATTATCATTCGGCTATGTGAACATTCGGCTATATGAACATTCGACTATGTGAACATTCGACTATATGATATACACTCCCACAAAGTTAGGTATATCATATGACTAAGGAAATATATACTGCTCATAGAAATTAATCACATCAGCAATATGCCTTTTATTGAATTTTTTAAATAATTTTGTTGCTATATGTCGTTTTTATATACAACTTATAATGGTTAAAAACGTATGTATATGTGGATGCGTTGTATGCATAAAATTATTATTATATTTTGCAAAGTTGTATAATTGACATCAAAACAAAAATGACAGCATCACATAAATGAAAATCAAAATAATAGTTCAATGACAAAATATTAAAATATTGATGAAAATATGTTGTCTAGACATGAAAAAGATATATAAAAGAGGTCAAGAGTTTATTGATATAATTATTTGTTAAAATGTATACCAATGTAGTACATATATATACAAACTGGTCAATTTATCAAAATATGAGAACAAAATTTAGAAAAAATGTCTTGGCAATGTAATTGTAATATTTTTTTACTATTAAACATGAATTATTTTATGAAAAAGAAAAATTATACAAGTTTCATTGTTTCTATAAAAATGTACTATTGCAAAGAATTATTTCAGAAGGAAATAATTAGCAATGCAAAAAAAATTTCTGAATTTTTATATTTCTATGAATATTCCAGCTAATAATAATAATAATAATAATAATAAGTGTATATTTGGGAAAAAGTTGTACAATAGGGAATCGTGTACAAGTGCAGTAAATATATGCCACATATTGATATACAATACATATTCTTGTGGAGTTTCTTCTCATACATGGAGAGTTCTTATCCAAAAGTCATCCATTTTATGGGTTTCCTCTGATTCCATACTAGACTTCACAATTTACAACATGTTTTCTACATGATTGAGGTCAGGGGATTGTGCTCTCTAGGGTAATAGTGTGAGGCCAATATCCTAAATAACTCGAGCTGTGTGTCTACTTGTGTGTGCAATCGCATTGTCATGTTGATAGATGATACCAGCTTGAGAAAGGTTTAGCGGTTAAACACGAGTCCTGAGGATGTCACTGTAGACCTACGATTGACTTTGGGTGGAGTTCTGACAAGAGTACGATGATTAGCTACAGAGAAGTCACCCCAAACCATTATTCTATCACCAGAGGAATGCACCGCTGGTTTGATGAAATCAGGTTGATAGGCTTGACCATCTCGACAATGCACATATCGCATTTGACATCGTAGTAAACAGATAAGCATGCCATTGATCCTGAGTCCAACCCAGTCGTTCAGTTACCCATTGTAAACCATGATTTCTGTGTCGTTGGCTTAGCAGAGGCTTCTTCATTGCAATTCTACCATGAAGTCCAGTCTGCACCACTTATTCCTAACAGTTCCCGCGAATGCCTCGATGTCAGAATTAGCCTGCCATTTCAACTTGAGGCAATCTAACCCTTTGAAGCAAAAATGTCTGGGCTTACACAGTCTCATAATGATGCTGTATAATGAAGAGAAACTGCTTGAGAGAAGGGGAAATGTCTGGCTACGCCTTAATACAAAATCCATACTATAACTCTGGTTTGAAAAGATGACGTAATCAGTTTGAATGAGTACCTAATTTAACAGCATAGTTCTATAACTCTATGTTATAACATTGAGTTAGGAGCAGTTATGATAAATATCCCCTAAATATCTGCAATAGTCATATGAACATTACATTGATGTCATTAGAATATTTCGGATAGTTGTAAACAAATATATTTAATTATGGTAAATATTCAAGGGGTGGCGCTTTTTTTCCCCAAGGTTGTATATACATTTGTAACGGTCAGTATTATGACACTTAATTTTTGAGGTCTTTTTATATCAATTTTATTAGTGGCTTCAGTGTATCTTCAACGTTATTTTAACATTTTGTCCTTGAGCTCGATTTTGGCTTTATTATCGCGACTCTTTCATTGGTTGTATGATATATATATAAATATATATATATGCTGGGCATATATGCTCAATTTAAGTTATAATTTTAGACATATTTACTCTAAAAATGTATATAAACTAAAGATTAATATGCTTATAATATTAATTATACAACTTTTTGCTATAATAAATTACTAAGCAGTAAAGAAATATTTCATTATTAAATTCAAATATATATGTATGCAGATTTATAGGTACAGTTTTGGCCTTGATGAATTTAGTTAACATAAATATAGTGGAATTTTATCTATACTAATATTAGAAACGTAATTATTTGGGTGGTATATGATCTCTTTAAAATATCTGTGAATAAAAGATCAAATATATGATATATGAGCCACCATGAATTGAAATACATTTGAGTTAACCAACAACCGTGCGATAAAATTGTAGATAACCATAAAATAGAATGGAATTTATACTTGTGTACATGAGCTCACAATACGCCGTTCAAAGCTCTAATATTATAAATTCAAAGTATCATTAGACGCATTAAATTATTACTTCCAAAATAATATGCTGAATATAAAGATTAAATATAGATAGTCGGTTGTAAATGTGAGTTACAAAGCTCTGTAATTCATTTCAAAGTTAAGCACAGTTGGGTCAGTTTATGTATATGGTTGCATACACTTAAACCGTATCATGATAAATCTGGAACCTGAACTGTAATAGAAGAGAGTAAAGAGAAAACTATTTCGTTTATTTCAGAAGTCGTCGTTATTCTGGTGAGCTTTTTTAGTTTACAGTAATCAGCATAATTTCGTTTTATAAATAAGAGCTTTGACAAAATTTTAGTCACTCTATTTACATATTAATATATATATTTAGGTTTTATAAGAAATACCTACTTCATTGAATTTAATATTTTATTTTTATAAAGGTAACGTATAATTTATCATTTACTATTTTGTACTTTCATATTTTTCAATATTTTATCTAACTCAGCTCGTTTTGATGATGCAGATAAGATATTCCTTGTATTTGCGTAAATGGGCACTTTTCTTAAAAAGGGACCCAAGCTATAAATATTTGAAATTGACGTAATCGACTAAATTTATGTAAAAATAAATCGAACATTTGAACATTTCTGAACATAAGTAATAATAATAAAATAATTTATATATCAGTAGTATTTACCTCAAAAACAATTTTCAATATTCAATACAAGTATGTATTGATTGAATAAATTATTTCCCTCAAATATCATCAGCACGTGAAAATTGAAGAATAAGAAAAACATGCGATCTATACAAAACACAGACTATATTTTCGAAATTCAAACAGTTCAAATATTTCATTTAGTTTTATTATTTCATTATTTTATTATTAATAGTTTTTTTATACCATAAAGATAAAATGACTATCTTATTACTTCTTAACTTATTTATACTTTATATATTTCTATGGTGGGTACATTTATGAATAGTATACAAAAGTTCAAATGTGCAAATATGCAAACAATTATACAAATTAAAATTGTAAAATGTGTAAATATTGTAAAAAAAATCTTGGAAATGTGTAGATATTAAGGGGCAAAATTTGTAAGAGAATATTTTGTACATTTTATTAAAATATAGAAAAAGTAATTTAGCAATTATAACATATATATTTTATTTCAATGTCAATACTTTATTTTTAGTCCTTTTTAATAACAATATTTATTATTTTAGTGGTGAATTAAGGCTGTTTATAATTACTATATATTTATTAAAAATATATATTATGATTCAGCTGTTTACGTATTTTAATTACATTTTAAAATGACAATTATGTTTCATTTTAAGTAATATTTAAATACCCTATATTTATATATTATAATTCAATTAAATTCAATAAATAACATGAATGACTTGAATACATTTATTACAATATTTTTTCAAGTAATTATTTAAAAATATTTTTGGTTATTCATACGTTTAGAAATTACATCATGATTTTGGATTGCTTTTCGAGGAGAAAAATAAAGCTCTAAATTAGGAAATGTCTTCATCTTCTTTACTTAAAAAAGCATTAAAGCATAACTTTAATTATTAGTAAAGACTAAAATCTAGTAAATTGTTTACATATTATATATAAATAATGCTTCATGAATAAATCTGAAACTTAAAAATGTATTACTTTATTACTTTTGTTAAGTTATTCTTCACTGTATAATAAATATCACTAATTACATCAATGTGTTTCTATTTATAATAAAATTTACAATACAAAATTCATATATAGAGTCATTAAAAAACGTTTTAAGCTTAGAACTATGATACATTAGTAATAATCTAGTTTATTTATATACACTTATAGAATTTAATGTAATATTTTAAAACAAAATACAAATATAAATTTATGTCCAAATAACAGTATATAAAACAGTATAGGTAGTCACAATCAGCAGTAACAATCACCTCTAAATCATAAAACAAGCGCAAAGTACTCACTCCAACTTGAAGCTTGATATTAAATATTTTATAAATTACCATATTACATAATAACATAGTCATGTTTTACACAATTATTTATATATATATAAAATGACTAGTAAATTACATCCCCATACTTTGTTTCATTTCCTAAATTAATTTTTTAATCATTTCATTTATTAGTTTTTCATATTTGGTAGATGTTTATTTAAACTCATACCAATATATCAATACATGGATATATACTTTGTTTAACAGTTAATGTTTTTGGATTCAGTTAATAATGGAAATTTATGTAAGTTTGTCATTGTCAGTACCTATATACCTATTATGAATATTATATAATATGATGAATGTTTGAATTTTACATGGGAATGGAACGAATTATATGCTATGTTTTTTAAAGAAAATGTTGTACATGGTATAATTAGTAGGTTCAGTAATACTAAATAATTAATAATTAATTTTTGTTACATAAACTCTCAGATTAAATCTGTCATGTGTAAGAAAACTACTTTGATGATTAAATTATTCAAATAATCGTAACTTTAGCTTAAGATTTAATTTTCAAACACTAACATGATAAATTTTAATAAGATAAGAAAGAAAAAGTAATAACACTGTAGAATATTGGGAAAAAGAGAAGTATAAATTAGAAATATATATTAGAAAATACGTTGCGTTTAGTTACTATACAGTGAATTATAAATCGAAAAACGGGAATTAGTATATGTATGTATGATTTAAATAGTATATAAAAATAACACCCACAACCATTAATAATAATTGTAATAGAATAAGAGTACAATTATAATACATAGAACTAGGAATCAATTGATAGATTATTCTTGCCTAAGACAAACAAAGTTTTAATCCACTAGAAATCAAGTTACATAATAAAGAGATGAGTCAGAAATATTGCATCAAGATATTAGATAAGTGCAGGACATTGTATTATAATCAACCAGGAAATGCTAATAAGTGATGTTAAGTATAGGACAAAGAAGAAAGCTCAAGAAAATTAATGACGGATTTAGTTATAAAGTTTTTAATATCTAAAAATCAACATTAAAATTTAACAAAATAAAACTTTGAAATTTAGTTAAAGCAGCTACAACGATAAAAGGAACTGTAAAATTATTACAGTTTTAATTAAAATTAGAAGCGGAGAAATCTACAGAGCAGTGTAGATTAGAGCCTGTGAAGATGGAATGAAGTATTTTGTACTTTATTTTTATAAATACACATATATGTTTTAAACGTGTGGCAAAATCAGAACCTGTTTGATGAAAATGTTGTTTCAGTCTTTACACGGACTACAGTAAACACCGTGTTTGTTAAAAGCAAATAAAGAGGATGGTGCGATCGAACTAAGGTTTAATTTGAGTTTGTTCGGATAATTAAAATTTATATCATACTGAAACAAAATAAGAAGAATTTTATTAATGTTAAAGTTTATAGACAACGTTAAAGGAACCAATATTTTATTTTTGGGAGAAAATGAAGATTTACTTTTTAGATAAAAAATTTAGTACAACTGTTAGTAACATGTAAGCTTTCTTTTTTTCTTTTTATACAATAAGTATATAAATTTTTCAAATAATTATTCATACAATCAACGATTTAAACATAATATAAGTCATACACACACTGATGAATAATTTTTACTATATTTTATAAACAAAGAAATTTATATAAAAATAAATTCGATAAAATAAATTATTTCCCTTCTTTGTATTTTAGCGCATCTAAATTTTGTCAATTAAACATACAAAATTTAAACTATATTCAAAGATGTAATGCACTTATTCATGCTCTTGTAGATTCTATACAAGATTATACATTCAATTTGCATTACACGTATACATAAATGCACAGAGAAATTAAACATAGTGTTTCGACTTTTATAGATTATTTATGCAATTTTAAACAAATATTCATCTAACCAAAAGCTTTTGCAAAATAATCTTTTAAAAACTGACAGTAGTGAAATAGTTTAAGTAGTAACACAGTTTTAAATATAAATGCTATAAATTATACCTTACAAATAATTTACGCTTGTTGAAAATTGTATGAATATATACATTTGCTTATATCATTTATTTAATAAAAATATTTAATAATACTTTTGGTAAAACTTTATTTACATAAAATGTATTAAAATAAAACGATTTTCTTTTTACAAAAATTCACAGCGTAATGTTAATAAAATTAGAAAATACCTATATATATATGCATGAACGTATAAATAAATATATTCTTACACGTATAGTTAGTAATTTGTGAAAATTAACAATAATAAATTAAATATATTCAATTTTCAAATCAAGACTAATTCAGTATTTTCTAAAAGAACCTACGTAGTTCTTTATCAATCAATATTTAAATCTAGACTAATTTAATATTTCCGAAAAGAAAATTCATATATACATGTATGTAGTTAAATGTATCCCTAGTATCTATATTATGATTGTTTCTCATCATGATTAGAATACTGATTTATTGAGAGTTTTTAGTATAGACGTAATACCCTAGTTAGATATACAAGAATAACCACCTGAAACGTATTTGGTATACATCTTCTGATAGATTATTATCATATTTGTTATTTGCGTTAAGTTTCGCATTCAATTAGGCAGGTACCTAGCATATATTAGCAAATGAACTGATATATATATACATAAATAAATAATGAAATAATGAAATTTCCAACATTAAACATTAAAATATAAGAAACTTTTATATTGTGTAAAGCACTTAATATGATTTACAATGAATCTTATTGCATTGTTAGAGTCACTTACGTTATCGTAGTGGTACATTTGAAATACATTATACGTTATACATTTTACGTTAGTACATATACGTTATAATCGTTATGTATATCATATTTATACACTTGATTTTACAGCGAAATTCAACATTGAACAAATTTAAGAAAAATAATTATTAAATTTCAATAAACTTTAAATTATTGTTACACTACAGTCATTAATTATAGGCAAACGTACTATACATATCCTTAACATTCCTCAATTAGTTTAATTGATATATAGGTATATGAATATATATATATATTATTAATCTCACTATAACGTTAAATTTTAACCACCACAATACATAGCTATATATAATTGTACTAATATTACAAACAACTGCTACTCATATTGGTTTAGAAAAAATATATAAATCCTTGCATTATACATGTTATGTATTCTTTTAATTTATTTATTTACATTTATTATACATGTATTATTATTTAATGCAAATAATAATATAGATAATGAAGCTGAAACTGAAATAAACGATATATATTAAATAATATAGGTCTAACAAATCTGAGAGTGTTATTATTCTATATTTGTATTATGCAGGATATTGCTTTATAAATTGTTATATTTATTAATTAGAATAATTAATGCTTATATACTATTTTTCATTTCTATTACATATTCACTAAAAATAATTAAAATTCATACATTTCTTGCATTACAAATGATTTAATATTTGTGCATTGATCGAAATACTTTTGACCCACATTTTTTCCAGTAAATATACAGAATAACCCGACATTTTCCTGAGCTGTTGCAACCATTGGTCAACAAATGAGTACGGATGGCAGCATCAGCAGTCATGGATCCTGCTGCAAGTGTGGCAAAGGGTTTGGCTTCAGCCCCGTAGTGACAGCATGTAAGGCTTCCTGGCACCAGAACTGCTTCGCCTGCAGTTGCTGCAGTCGCGCGCTCGTCAACGAAAAGTTCTATTCGGCAGCAGATAAGGAGCCAGTCTGTGTGGACTGTTGGGACAAGAGAACAGCGACAGAACTTGTCTTGGAGCCTAGATGCGCCCGCTGCGATCTCCCCATCTCAATCAGGGAGTCGGTTGTGACCGCCTTGAACAAGAAGTGGCACACAAGTTGTCACCTCTGCCACGCTTGCTCCAAGCTCCTCTTTTCGGACCCTTTTAAAGTAATTAGACCCTAATACACAATAGTTACAATTTTATTGTTGATGGGAGATATATCAGCCTGGAAATCGTTGAAAAAAGGGTACATATTTGTCAGTAATGTACAAAGTATCAAATTAAAACTAACAAAATATTAATTAATAATGAATTTAATTTGACGTGCAGCTTATTTAAATACACAGTAATGTACATAAATTTAAATAATGCGCGTTTTGTTACAAAAAAGTTATAAAATATTTTACTACAACTATACTTTGTACGAACTAAAATTTGTTTTGATTGAATTATAATAATAGTTAAAGGACTTTATTAAAGGAATCTAAGTGGAAAAGTCTATAATTGAAAAATATAACCATAACTATATATAATTAACTTTTATTTGCTATATTTCAGGTTAAAAATGAACAAACATACTGCATTGAATGCTGTTTAGACACGAACAGTTGCACCCAAAGTGCTGATGTTGAATTTAACACTGATGGTTCCGCTAAAATTTATTGCAAAAGATTCTATTCTACAAAAGCTAATTTGGATGAAAGCCAACATTTTAACAAATATGTCCACTCCAACTTTGTTAACAAAGATATGAATACTTGCACTTCACAATTAATAACAAATAATCTCCATATTAACGGAGAATTTTCATGCGAGTCGGATGAAGCTGTCCTTGAAGTAAGTAAAAATAATAACGGTGTATTTACTGGACGATCACCCAACTACGAAGATCATAGAGAAGTACATAATCATGGGAACGAAATCACCACTCATCGATCATCAAGTGGTGAAGGACATCGACAAGGAAATATTGTTTCTACCAAGAGCTTATCAAAATGTGATGGATATAACGCTGGACATAGTAATGAAAATGCAATTATTAAGCGCTCTTCTAGTCGTGAGAGGAGTAATGAAGGACATTTTAGTAGAAACATCACTTCTATGCACCATTCAGGAAGTCGTGAAGGACGGAGTAAATTACGTTACAACGGAAATACTGTTAGTGCCTATCGTTCTTCTAGTAAAGATAAAGGCAATATAGACAATTGCAAAGGTAAAATTATCACTGTCAGGTCATTTAATAATGAACAAAATGGTCTTCGTGGTGAAGCTACTTCAAGTTATGGAAACACACATGTTCATGAATCCACAAATCGCTCACGTCATAGTTATAGCGATGAGTGTTCCAGTTCCACTAGTACCCTGTCATCATGCAGTTTCGAAAAAGTTGAAGTACAAAAACTTGCAACACAACCTACGAAGAAATCTGTCTATAACTTCAAATCTCGTGATTTACAAGGCCTTCGTAGTCGGAAAGCAACATTGGGAAATTGTCAATCACGTGAAACTAAAAGTGTTCAAGACCTGAGGGCTTCGTTCACTCCCCTAAGACAAATTAGTGACAATAGCCGATCTTATAGCACTACATTCGATACTAATCAGAACAAATGCCATAACATAACCAATGAGAATATAACTCGAAAATGTGGGGATGGTAACCAAATTATGACTAGCACCTGTCATAACGGTGGTTGTTCGAGCGGTGTTGCTCCCTGTGGCGGTCAAATTATTACTAACACTGCTTGTAGTCACAGCGGAGGATGCTGTAATAGCTTAGGAAATCAACTTCAAGCCTGTAATGCCTGTAATTGTTGCACTGGCACAGGATCTAAGAATATAATATTCGAAAATCCTATTAACTCTGGCTATTTTGTTAAACAAGGATTCACTTCCAATTCGTCCAGCTTCAACCGTTATAGTGGTCAGAATATGATTGCTACCTGGCAGAAGAATCGAATATGTGAGAGGTGTGGTTCGACGATTTCTGGTTGTTTGGTGAATGCATTGGATAAGTCTTGGCATCCCGAATGCTTCCAGTGTTCTGGATGCAGTATGACACTTGGAGACACACCATTTCACTACCATGGTCAGCAAGCTTACTGTCTTGTCTGTTGGAAGACTAACTTTATGCCGTTGTGCAAAGTAAGACCTTTACAAATGTTTGTTTCCATCTATGTATATATAAACGGTATGTTTTAAAATCAACACGATTGTCGTTAATTTCTTTTACAAATCTTTGAAAACTGATAAGATGTATATTTTTGACAAGTAAATTGAAAATAGTAACGCTTAATTATAATAACTCCTTTAAAAATTTACGAAAGATTTGGTAATTATTGGAAATTATTGGTGGCAATTCTTATGGTAAAGATCTACCTATATTTATCTATCTACTGCAGACATAAAAAATATATTTTTATAATAACTGTAGATTCCTACAAATGGTAATATTCTAAGTGATCACATATCAAGTGTGATCAATAAGTGATCAAGTTTAAATTACATCTTTCTAAAAACGATGTAATTTATTTTCAGAATTTCAAAGAGAATATATTGTATTATATATGCATTGTTGTAACATTGAAACTTAAAAGCGCATAACTATTAAAATAAAATTTATGAAGCATAACCTTTACTATAAAAGATAGCAGTATTTTCTCCTATAATGTAGGTAATTACTTTGTTTTCTTGCCCCTCTGTAGCACTGCAACATTTCAATAGATCCGACTGAGAAGTACACCGAATTTCATGGCAACTGTTACCACGTCAATTGTTTGGTCTGTCTGTCCTGCAATGTTCCTCTTGCTGGAGTGTATTTTCTGTACAGGAGCGGACAACCTCTCTGTATGGCCTGCGGGACCAACGAGGTCACTTCGATTGATTCCTATGAAAGTAAGCATGCCAACGCTTCGTATAGAAGTTTCCACGGAAACTCTACTTTTTATGGAAATAACTATAATGGCAATGCGGTGACATATGGAACTATCGTTCCCCATACTAACGGATTGTCTTATGGAGTACAGCAAGTCCAGCTGGAAAGACCAAATGGGAAATACACAAAGGCGACTAAAAAATCAAAATCCCATAGTGGTGCGAGTAAAGAGGTCAAGACTTCGTACGGATCCAAAGAAATGAACACTTCCAAGAGACGTTAATGTGCAACTCTGTTTACATATATATATATATATTGATGCTTGTCTACTCCCATAATGTCTAATTCCACATATAAAAAATTAAAACTCAAAACTTAAAATGTATTGCTTGAACGATTTATTAATAATACATATTCGAAAGCATGGCCCACATATATGAAACATTGCTAAGGTACAATACAGTAATATATACAAGTTTTACAATATAATTAATGTGAGACAGTTTAATTTAACTTTATATTATGTGTTCATTTTCACATCAATTATATTTAATAAAGAACGTATAAGACAAATTCTTCGTTTTCATTCAAAAGTGTAGATAGAGTGATCTATAAAAGTAAAAGACGTCTGCTTTCTACGATTGCATTAATAAATAGTTTATTTTACAATTTTATATTTACAAATCAATGTGATTAGGTAATTTATAATAATAATATATAATAACTTATTAATAATAATATTTTCAGTCAAATATGGTATCATGTCATTTTTAGTATAATTTTTGGTTATTGAAAAACAAAACAATTGTTTTTCGGAATATATGACAGATTTAAGCGTATAATTGTATAACAAAATATATTCACAAATAAAATAAGTTCGTCAAAATTAGTTTATTCGTATTAATATATATACTCGTATGTAATATATAATATATTTTCAATATTGTATCAATTAATAATTATGGCAGAATGTTACAGGATCTAGAATTTCTAAAAACACATGTATTGATCATTTTCTCCAGATTTGTGTCCATCGGTCTATCGTATTTCAATATATAGTAACAATTATTTATACAGTTAACAATTATTTTATAAACAATACCTCTATATATGGTTACTAAAAAATGTAACCCTTACTGATTTATAAAATTGAATATTTGATAAAGAAGATTAAATCGAAATTGATTTAAACCTATCTTGCTTTATCACTATAGGAAGATGCATTATTTTCCTCAATTTAATATTCCTAACTCTTTAAATCTACTTATTTACATGAAGTTTTAGTTTCAAATGCAAAATGTACATAGACAATCTCTTTCAACAGAGTATATTATTCTTGGAACATTCTATAGCCATATGTTTAATAATCTTGCTAATTTACCCATGAAGAAGTATAGACATAAATAATTATAATATATAAGTAAAAGATTATATGTAAAGGTATATTTCTGAATATCATGTAGATATATATAGGTTTATGTAGTCAATGACCTATTATCTAGACTTGAAAAAGTATTTCATGTGACTGCATCAATGTCTTGTCCCTCGGCGCTGATGATAGATCTTTCTGCTGTAGAACTCTGATCTGCTTACTAGATTTTCTAGTCTAAGGATTTCATATCCGACTGAAAGTCCAAGAAAATCAAAAGTCTTCATTTAACTCTTGACACAGATAATTCAAGCCCAAGTTTATATTTTTTCTGTTACATTATTCATAAATGGATTTTCAAAGATCCAAAACTACAGAAAAATTATCCATAACACTCTTAATAAGGCTATAATCAGCTTTAACACTCCAGTTGTATCGGACACAAAATACGAAACCCTGCCGTATCGGGGGATATTTCCAGTTTCCAATTCTCAAACATACTTCTCTCTTTGGAGAATAACCAGCTTAGATATTGTGTGCGTTTTGAGGTCATCATTAGTCTTTTATTTTCTTATAGCATCTTCGACAGTAAGATTTAAAGCATGGCCATATTAATCTAAAGATAGCTATTGACTGTTTACGTATTAACACAAACGTCCCAATGAATAGACTTCCGTTAACGTCCTCATGGGGTCCACGTTGGCCACTATTTTTGTTCCGGACATAGGTAGTATTAGCATTGACCGGTGCAGTCATGAATTGAGATATTCAGTGTCACAGGGGTATCTTCTATGAGGGATGCAAGAGTCGCAGCGCCATGAACAACACAATGTAGAGGACACTAAAATCTTCATAGTAGTACTTCTATGAGTAGTCTATGTAAAAAACATTTTTCGAAGTCTCCCAAATGAGACGAAAAGTGGTTTAACGTATTATTATTTATATCAAGTAGTATAACCATAGAAATGGATCAATAACAACTAGAAGGGAAATTGTCCATCTCTGTAATGCAGACACACGGCACCAAACGATTTCA
>JAYRBW010007020.1:0-13590 GCA_036023295.1 Invenusta paracnida
ATATATTTTTTGTTTTTATACGTTTTTTATTAAATTTGGAAAAAAATTAATTTGGGACGCTAAAATACGGGATCGCCCTCTCTGCCTCTGGCTCTGAAGTCGAAGACCAGAACTAGAAGGCAGAAGCACATTTTCAATGATATTATTAATAAACAAATTTAAACTGTAATAGATAAAATTATTTATAGTTTTAAAAATAGTTTATAAACTTTAAATTACCCAAAATCATCATCCATTGACTTGAAGAAAAATTTGTAATTTGGACGATTAAGAGCATTTTTAAAATCACCCAGTGTAACCTTATTAGAAGGTACATTTAATTTAATCAGGTAAGGAGTTTCTTCCTCATCAATATGATATATAATTCTTGTTTCTTCTGTTACTGAAGAAGCCATTTAACTTTTTTTTTATTATTGTAAAATCAAAACGATCAGCTAAGAAAAAATACAAAGATATATTGAAATGGAAAGCGGTATAAAAAAAGTACATTTTATTTAAAGTTGAAGCAGTTAAACTATTTTCTTTTTAAATTTATTCAAATATCAAATTCTGACTATGCTATAGAATATAACTTTTTTGTCTCTTGTAAATATTAATATTAATAGCAAGGTAACTATATCTTCTCAATTGTGTTTCATTTTTTTTGTTCAAACTTACATTCTGCATATATGCAGTAGATTTATACAATGATGTAAAGTTTTAGCTCTGCTATTAATCATATACGATAAACTTATAAACTACTTTTCAACTATTTAATTGTTTCTCATTAAAAACTACATTTCAATATTATCTTAACCATTATTTAATGTAAAATATTTCAATCCAGTGTCAAATTTTAACAATGTAGTTGTTTTTGAGATTGCAAAATCATCATTTTCTTACCTCATCCAATGATTTTTGGACACTTCACATGAAAGGTAATGTTTTGTAAATTAATTTCCCTGACGTTAATTCATTCGTTAATGAATATTAAACATTAATAATCTACTAATATGTATAATCTCTATCTGATGTAATGAAATGATAACTAGATTTTTAACCGATAACTTCTTGGAAAAAAAAATACATTATCAATTAAATTTTGAATATCAGGGAAATTAACAACAAGGAAGGTTAACAAGGAGCCAATTTGACGAAAGTACAGTCCCTTAAGAAACAATTCGACGACACTATCTTCTTTCTGCATTTTTAGCGTAGGAGTTTTTTTGTTTTCCGTCTTCTCTTAACTTTTGCTTTTCAATGTTCACTGTATTTACCCAAATAGCAGATTGGTCCCCCCCCCCCTCAAATTACCAGACAAAATTCAATGCATTTTTATGTATAAAATTAAAACTATATAATTAAAATCCCCCTAAATCCTTATGGCACCCCTCATTTAGCCTACAGTGTATGAAGAAAAATCGTCCACAAAATATCTAGGAGTAACTATTCAGAATAACTTAAAATGGAATGAACATATAAACCACACTCTCAATAAAATAAACAAGGTTATTCCACTGTGCTTTATATTAAGAAAAAATGTATCAAAAGAAGATTATTGATATTTTCAAATATTAACTATGCCATATAATTGTATGGAAGAAATTGCTATTTTCATGAGGGAGGCAAAGTCTGTTTCCACCCGAATGAATGATGCTTTTCATTTTGTGTGCAAATTCACAATATAGTATAATAACATTTAGTTTTACGATTTATGCATAGATTAATTACTCTATGGATTTATGTACCCAGCTACTATTTCAATTCCACAGCATGCCTAAGATGAATATTTGAAGACGCGCTCTTATTCTTAGCTTGATTATGCTACCGCATCGACTAATCCTTATTATTTTTGTCAGCCTTATAGTTGATTGATATTGACGTTTTATTGAAAATAGCTATTGTATTTTTAATTTTAAAAATTGTGCGGGAGAGAAAAGTTACTTTTCCTCCCGGCGGGAGTACTTTTCATTCCTCAGTTTTAATATGTAAGCAATTACTTTTCACTCCCGCATAAAATGAAAATCTAGTTGTCTTTGGTTTAAACAATTACAATTAGAACCCAAAATAGAATTTTAAAATATTATTCTACACAGGTAAACTATATAGGACAAATGCAATTCACTATGAATTAAATATTTCAAAAATAGAAGACCACACAAAATTATTCTTATTTGTCTATTATAGACATACACATACCCCACTATTGCAACCATATTGCAACCTTTACAATTAAAATATGAAATACAACAATCAAATGATTTTGTCAATAACTCCGATAAATCATACCGATCTACCAACAATAATTGTTAAATATAATAAAATACTCGATAACAATTAACATTGTCAGTTCTGAGATTATAAACTAACTCATATACATATTATTATATTTGTTCCTAAACTTATCAATCTTTACCTATAATCTACATAATTTCGTTAAATAATGAAAAAATATTGTAATTGTCTATTGTAAACCTATTAATACGGACTATCCACACAAATATGTACCGCTATACCAAATAAATTAAATTTATTATTAGACAACCTATCATTAATATAGCATAAATAGTACATAATATATTATTATGAACTTCGTTTTTATATATGAACAACAATTATATTCATGATGCAGGATAATATGCTTTGTATCTCGCAAAGATATCGATTGAAATCGTGTATTTATAAAGTAATCTATTTCAAGTAAATCTATGAATCTATAAATCTAGACAAATAATATAATGCATTCCTTTAGTCTATGGTATATGCATAGAAATGGAAATTTCAAAATTAATACATCATTATATTCTGTCATATATTCTGCAGCAAATTATACGCAAGATCAACTTTATTTTTTTATTGACACCTTAAAAGCAAGTGGGTTTTCATGTACAGAAATGCGTACGTTATTAGTGCAGCGTTGGGGCGAGGATATAATGTCATTAGCATTTGTCGGATACAGCAAATTGCCCCAGAATTTTTTTAAGGAGATAGAATATCACATAAAAGGAAACCAGGATCGGGAAGACCACGTACAAGCATTTCTCCTGAAAATGTCGATATAATCCGCGGGTTGATCGAAGAAAACAATCGCTTAACATGCAATGATTTAAGCCGATTAATGGGAATTGACTGTGATGCTGTGAACCGAATTTTGTCTAGAGATCTGTATTAAGAAATCACCCAGTTGCAATTGGATGCCACATGAATTATCAGAACATAATAAAGAAACAAAAGAGTTGAATGCTGCCAAATAATGCTTAATGAAAGATATTACAGAAGAAGATCAAGAGAAAACATTATTCTTATTGACGAAAAGTGGGTTTACTTTAAGGACAAGACAATCGAGCCTGGGTTAATGGTGCAGGAGACAGACCAGCTATTGCGAGGACAATTTCAAATCGTAAAGTATATTGATAATACTGGCATCAAATTACTCCAAATCAATTCATTATCTAGAGATATTAGATGATGGAACTTCAATTAATTCTCAGATACCTTGATTTCTTAGTAAACATGGCAACTGAATTTGAAAATGTTCTACCTCGATGGGAGATGGTTATGTACAACATGACAACGCACGGCCTCATGTGGCTAGATGTTACTGAATGGATCGAGACCCAACACATAAATTTGATGGATCGGTTTTTATTTAGAAACTATGAAGTGGACATGACTTTGAGAATTCAAATGAAGTTCAGGAAAATGTTCCTCAATACATGGATGCTATGCCGAACATGAGTAAATGATGCTAACGGCAATTATGTTCTATACTATCGTGCTTTGTAAATAACAACAAAAATAGAATTGTTGTTAAAGTATAAAACGAAGTTTTTTTGCGGACCCCTATTTATAGCATAATAATGAAAACTAATTTCGCTGCGCGTGTACTGAATATTCTTACCTACATTTTATACTTAAATATATCGTTTTAACCTTATTTTTAAGTAATTAAATATTACAGAATTCTTCAGTGCATCATATTAAAAAAAACAGATGGCTACGCAGCATAAATTACTTATTATGTATATAGTCAATGTAACTAGAAAGCTACTTGTGATGAATTCATATATTTTAAATAGGCTGAAATGCGAAAATAAACTTGATAAATCCTTATATGCAGTAATTAATGCTATTAAGCTAACCTCTAATTTGTAACCTTTTAAAAATTTTTGTTTAACTAGATTGCAGATATATATATAACAGTAGCACGTAGAAAACAAAAATGTATAAAGTCTCTATTTATTACATACTTGAATAGCAACCTAAACACCTAAAAAAAACGAATCTTAAAAGCTTAATTTTCCAGAACAGCCACCGTGGTAAAGACGCTTGTAAAACTGTATGATTATTTACCTACTCTTAAAATATTTATTACCCTGCACATTATTTTTTGGTTCCTGCTTTCAACAAAAACCCTCCATTACTCAATTTACTGTAAATAAAAAGTATTGAAAAATAATACAAATGGATTTTTTTATTTAAAAGTGAAAATAACAATCATGTCTCTATAATAATCAATGAAGTACGCACCATCTGAAATAAACAAGAGATTAAGTTTACAAACAAAGCATCACCTACATACATTTTAGAATGTATAGTATATTTGAAGACCACAAAATTCACGGAATACAAATAATAATAAAAGTGGAAACAATTCAACATACCATAGTATAAGCTCTGAAAGAAGATAATATGATACTTAAATAGTGCAATTAAAACAAAACATGAACATATATTATAAAACTACAATCAGCATTAGAATAAGTCAGCATATGCAATAAGACCCGAAAGATGAAAACATCATATGGAAGAATATGTACAGTAAAATTTGCAGTTTGATGGTTTAAACTTAAATTTTTCAAAGATTACCTAAAATTTTAGTATTTCGGTAAACTAGTACAATTAACTTTATATTTGTATTGCAGAACCGCATCTGCCTTAAATTATGATATAAAACAAGATCTACACCGGTAAATTTCTTAAATACGTTTCAGACTGACTAATTTCAGTCGACAATTTGTGCAAAAAAGTTACGATCAGAGAAATAATAAATCAAGATACACTGTTGCACCAAGATAGATACACCAGTGCATCATGATATATTTAAGCAATAACTAGAGTGCATACTGCAGTGTTAAAGGATTTAGTGCCAAACAATATCGAAAATAATAGTAGTTACAAAACTGATTTATCAAGAGAAAAGCTCAGCTGAACATTGATAAGGTATCAATATAAAAAGTTGAGCAATAAAGTGATGCAGATCTAAATTACCGCCGCAGCAATTTTGAATTGTGTAAAAAACAATACACAAATGTAGTAGTTCACAAAAGTTAAATTAATAAAAATATGATCTACACTGATACATATAAAACCAAATAACTTACAAACAGTATATCACCAAGTAACATGCAGCCGAGTCAACCTGTTTAAAAAGAAGTGATAACCTTTATAAAAGAAACAGATAAAATATAAAAAAAAAAACTACAAAAACATTCAGGCTTTAATTGTCAGCAATTGTACAACTGTAGGGAAATCCGAAAAGAAATCATCACAAACATAATTACGTAATATATGATTTACATATTATACGAAACATAGATGTAACATGGATAACATAGCATATAGTTTGTAATAAGCAATGAGGCACAGTTAAAAAACAAACATAAAAAGCATACATACACCCATTAACACATTGAATAATTAAATAACTACTAAATTTCTTCACTATGTGTAAGTATAAAAAACAATTTACCATTTGTTTCATCTTGAAAAGTCATCTAAAACAGAGACATACCAAACAAAATACAACCGATGCTCATATTAACAGGTAATAAAATGCATAAAAAGATAAACTATAAAATTCACTATTAATAAATACCATGACTGAAACAAAAAACTTATATATAAATTTATATATAAAAATAATATACAACAAAGAAAAAAATGCTAAATTGTCCTTAAACATTTAGAAATTATAATTGCTTGTATTAAGCAAACTATTTTTAAATAATTAAAATATATACTTTATTAGAACTATACAGTTTTGCCTGTTCTAAACGAGGTCTTCTATTATCCAAGGACATACTAAGCTACTATGTATCATCTTAAGAAATTAATATAATATAATAAAGATTCATTACTTACAAAAATGTAACTGAAAATAATCCGAGAAAAAATGTATTTCATTAAACTAACGATGTCCAGATTAATAATCATTATCACTACAAATCATGTACATACACCTATTCAGAATGATAGTATACATAATCAAATTTATTAATCAGATGTCCCTATCAAAAATCATCATTACATTTCATGCATATCACATATAACAGAAAAACAACAAAAGCTCACCTATGACCTTTCAAATTTAAATCACCTACAAATTAAAAAATTTAATGGTTAAAATAGGATACATTTTATTAGGATACAAACTACATTTATAATAAGTCAGGGAGAGAGTTCGTAATCATAAATCAGACATTGAAGGTGTCATCACAATAAAATACAGTAAGAGAACATTACCAGGCATGATATAAAGAACAAATAAATTTCTGAAAAATATATATCACTTCATTATTTGTGGGGCCTATGCAGGTTAGCAGACAAGCACCATAGCACCAAATTTTTATTTATGCATTTAAAATAATCATTTCATTATGATTTTAGGAGATACACACTACAGTCAATAGAATAAATAGATATTTCAATTATTAGATTTTAAAGTGTGTATATCCATCAATCATGCAACAATTCATATTTAATCCACTGATTTTAATTATAACTGATTCTTGATTTTCACTGGTCTAAAAAATAATTAGCAAGAAATAGAATTATAAACTTCATAAAAACGGAAAATAAAAAGTTAGAAATACAATATTAAAGCCTAACATATTATTACATATTTAGACTGATCTCAAAACCATCAGAATATCTTAAGAATTTTTAGAGTTATTACACATATTATTAAAACATTAAATGCTCACCTTTGACCAACAGAGCCTTTCAATTGAAATCACCTACAAATTAACATATAATTGGTTTAAAAAAGTTTAAAAGTTAACAAGAATACTAACTTATACATAATAAATCAGGAAGAGAGTTCATAATCATAAATCAGACATGTGAAAGTGTCATCACATTAAAATATATTAAGCAACAGAACATTACACATTCAGATCAGACATCATGCAAATCACATATTATTAAAATATTAAATGCTCACCTTTGACCAACAGATCCTTTCAATTGAAATTACCTACAAATTAACCAGATTTAATGTTTGAAATAGTTTAAAATATAATAAGGACACCAACTTATACATAATAAATCAGGGAGAGAGTTCATAATCATAAATCAGACATGTGAAGGTGTCATCAGTTTAAAATATAGTAAGCTACAGAACATTACCATACATTTTTTCTCCAAAAAAACAATGAATAATGAACAACATATAAAAGTTACACTACATAGAATTGTCTAATAGAAACCAGCTCTCAATCAGGTGAGAAGCATGTTTGTTGCACCACAAGAACTTATTTAAATGAATGGAGAGGGACAAATGTGTAGTTTATATATTTATTTAATAAAGCTGTTTATTGTGAATCACAAATTTGAAATATATTAATAAATTTGCTAATGCTAAATGAGGACTAAATAGTAAACAATACTTACAAAAAAAGAAACCCAGTATAATCTGAAAAAAAAAAAAACTTTATTACAAAAACATTTAAACATTTCCATTAAAATCTAGTAATTAAAATTTAAATCAGTGGTTCCTTAGAAATGTAATCATGTCAAAAGATTAGATAAATGTTTTACATCATGTGTAAATTTTTGGTGAATAAGTATTGTTAAAAATAATTTCAATATAAACATAATTATATATATCAAAAATCTTAATAAACAGTTAACCAACACTGCACATTAACCAAATATCAAAGTTTGTTAAAACTATGTCTAAATTAATTGACTGAATTGAAAACCATAATTCTATTAATATATTTTGTCATAAATAAGGTAGCAAGACAAAACATAAAATCATAAGTAATCTTAAACTAATATAATATTTTTGAAAGCAATTATTATATTCAGACATACATTTTTAAACATCTTTAATATGATATTCTTGAGGACTTCTTAATTAAGTCAAACTGAAAGTGAAATATAAAGATATATTAATAATTATATAAAAATAATAATACATGTAATATAAAATAAAATAAAGAATTCAGACAAAAGTATAAGTATCATTAAGTCAAACGACTGTCTAATATCATCATCATAATTTATCTGCAGCTTGAAATATATTTTTATTGTCATTTAATATTATCCTGGCTTGTTTTTGTTCTTTGTCCCATGTTTAAGTGACAGTTTGGAATGGGTTCACATCATAATGTCAACACTCAACAAGTCCAGACATCATCAGTATAAGTCAATAGGTATTATTAATAACATTATCATGTACCAACAATAAAGTAAAACTTTTGAAACATACAAAGTAATAAATAGTATATTAATAATAATAGTAAGTTAACTATTACTTTTTGAATGGCCCCCTCAAATATAATAATCAAAATTTGTTTTTGTGCTGACTGAATAAAAGGTCTCCAATTTTAATCAGAATTTTATTGGGTGTAAGTTTAAATCAAATAGTCAATATATAGTTAGCCTCTTTATTTACTCTATGAATTAAAGTATTATATTGAAAATAGTGTCTGTGTTTTGACTTGCTGATGTTATGACTTGTTTCGGTGACATCATGACATTTTGACAGGCATTTGTCTTGAATATATTAAATGTGTGAATTCTATTTTAATAAAATAGAATTACTAGAAGTCATTTTTTTTCATGCATTTGCTTATGTCAAGATTTGCACAGACCCCTTCATGGAGCATTTAAATTTATTTTAAAAGCAGTGAAATTATATTGATTAATTTATTAAAACACAAGATGTTAACAAATAGTCCATATAGGCAAATAATTTACAAACTTGCATTTAATAAAAATGAATATTTTTGAAAACATTTATGCATCACCATGATTACCTCATTTTAATCATTATATCATTTTTATCAGGAAAGCATTTAAATATCAATGTGAAAAAATGAGGCACAATCTTACAGCAGTGAAATCTCTTATTTTTTAAAGCAAGTCTAAAAAAATCGTCAAAGTCCTGGACCAAACTGTGCATCTAAATAATCAAAATCTAAAAAATGTATTTAATGTTAAACTGTAAGATAGTTTAACCAGTGCAAATTTAAGCATCTGATCAAGCACTCATTTTAACAATTTAAGTCCTCTCAGCCCAAGTCAACTCAGTCCATATAAATATAATAACTCAGCTTAAACCACATATAAGTTCAATTGGCCTATTGATCAATCCCATAAATAAAGTAAATTAACATATTTATCCAAAATAAATAAACTTCTCAGTAAAATGTGCTTGATATTTAAAAATTAATGAATATATGTTACAAAATCAAAGGTTGAATACATAAAATAGTATTATTTTTTATATATAAGACACTATATAGTAGAGTTAAATAAGGCCAAATTAACTAAGTTAACCTGCAACCATTTTAACAATTTACATCAAAATAATTTGCTGTCTACTATACTGTATGTAAGGGTCATCTATAATAATTTATAATATTTTATCTTGACATACTTACAAATCAGCATGATAATTCAAATTCTAAAACAAAAAAAAGAAGTTCAAGCATAATTATAATTATATGTGAAAACAAAATTATGAAAATTAATGATTAGTCAGAACTTCTTAGAGATACATATCAGAAAATCAATATTTATCATTTTCATCAGTAATGTCATGTTATCCTTTACATATTAAATAAAACCCTTTTAACTAATTGTTATCATTTTAGCATATTATAAGCAGACCATGTACAACATTGTACATCTTGCAACTTGCCTACACAACACATGTACACAATTGTAAATGAATCAATGTCTATAAGTTACAAGGCTAAGTGTGGAATGCAACCAACAAAGCTTTTATTTTTAAGTTTAACAATGGTTGGAGGAGCTCCTAAATTAGTTAGAATGGTTTCCATATTCCAACCTTAACCTGATCTATGGTATTTGTACAAATAAATATTTTGTTAACATTATTATATAAATAAAGCTTTAAAATTAACATGATCTAATCTGAATTCTGAACTATGACATACTTCGCGATTTTTTGTTGTGACAGGCAACCGGTCAGTCTATACCTGTACCATACTATTACTAAAGACCAAACTGTAACTCTAGTATGACTAGTATTAAGCGTATGTTGCCTTGTAGGCATAAATTAAATTTTAATGCACTCTTATAAATTGGAATGAGAAACGTGACCACAAAATTATATGCATTTTTTATACAGTTAATGTATTACACTAAAAACACTCACTTGTTGATGTTCTAGGTCTAGCCCTAGGAAGATATTACCGCAACCATCAGATAGTTTCCATTGCTTTTAGTTTTAGACTTAGTTCCATAATAAAATCTGAAATAGAAAAATTAAAACGAATTTAAACATGGAAATATGTAAAATGGATACATCTAATTGAAGTACTTAATATCAGTAAGTTAAGATTCTCAATAAATGCAGACGACAGTATTGTCATCTACTAAGATGGTTGATCACTCATCATAATCTAAATGTTTAATTAAAAACGTTTGCGAATGCCATGAGCACGGAAAAATTGTAAACAGTACTGTACAGTAGGTAGGTAGGTACAGTACTGACGTTTAAAACGTTTGCGAATGCCATGAGCACGGAAAAATTGTAAACAGTACTGTACAGACTGTAGGTAGATACTAAGCAAACGGATATTTGAAACAGAGAATGACTTACAAAAAGTATCAGTCTATCGAACAGGAATAAATGGAGGACAACTTCAACACGTGGGTATCACATACATATATAATTAAGTACTGAACGGAAATCAATCAATTTAAACAACTATCATAAAAAAACTACGTTTTTATTTGAGTTGTTCATTCGATTAATACATTTTTAATATATTTTTAAAGTTATATTTTACTTTCAGAATTCTAAAACAATTTAGTTATATTGTTCCATTTTTACATATATTGTATGTATATACCGACTCATTTCATGGTGATGTTTTGTCGCCTGACAATAGGTGATATTTTAATGGAACGATGGAGTGGAGCTTTGGCTTGTATTTTGAAAGTTTGGCTTTTGAAGTTTATTGTGTATTTCTCGTGCCTTAGAGCGGTAGGCAAGTTCGTAAAAAATTAAAGGAATTTCTTCAACTTTAGGAATTCTTAGTCAAGGAATTCCTCACGCATTTTCTCATAGGTACATATTGCAGGATGTCGAATTTTTATTTCCAAAGATTGCCTTATTTCAAGGAAATCCTCTAAATTGGAAGAGTTGCTACAAAAAAATAGCTTGCAACGCTTCAAGAAATTCTAAGAATATCTAATGCAGAAGATCTAAGTTAACTGAGCACATTATTTTTGGGTGTATTAATATATAAGTTTTATTACTGGTTTGCCTTAACCAATGAGGACCGTTTTACCCATTATCTTTACTCTATGGTTTTACCGTACGCATATATATAAGGTCGACTAACAGGATAAGAGCTGAGACAGACCAAACACTGTGCTTCCTAAACTAATATTATTTGCTCTTGATTACAATATAATAATCTTACTTAATTGTCCTGACTTGTTCTCAATAATTATACAATAATGGCAACGAGGATGCGCCCAGACTTCAGATCCTGCAACCACCAGAGTATCTCGACCACCCTAGAGATTCTACCTTGAAATAAATCAACTGGAAAGCCCAGTAAGACCATATTTTCTTTTAGCTAATTATATGACTCTCCCCAACGAGTTAAAACTTCCCGACGAGGGATTATCGAGACTTCACAAACGAGGTTAGATAAAGAAGTCCCTGCAGATTGGAAAAAGGCGACAATCATTCATATATCCAAACCCGGTAAACCACCTGAAGACATAAAGTCATATCGCGCCATTAGCCTTACCAGCCACTCAGCTAAACTCGCAGAGAGAATGGTAAAGGAGCGTCTCTACTGGTGGATGGAGAGATCCGTAGCTATCCCTAGTGAACAAGCAGGATTCCGGTCAGGAAGATCACATTGCAAGATTAATCCAGAACACCCAGACGGCGTGGCAACGAAAGAAGCCTGGAAAGAGAACTCTAATTAACTTATTCGCATGGTATGGCGGAAAGCCCTCACGGTGAAAATGTACACAATTGGAGTACCAAAATGCATGGTCAAATGGATATGGAAGTTTATTTGTGATAGGTCAGCTAAAGTCAGATTTGGCAACGCTTTCTCCAAGCTTAAACACTTCAAAGAAGGCTTACCCCAAGGCAGTGTACTAGCCCCAATCATTTTCATTATATGGATAAAAGATCTTCAAGAATCTATTACGAGTGATTGCGAAAAACACCTCTTTGCCGACGACCTCATGCTTGCAACCAAAAGCTCGAAGATTAGCGAGATAAAGAGCACTGTGCAGTTGGCAACTGATCAAGTCGCAGAATGGACAAGAACATGAAAAATGAAGCTAGCACCAGAAAAATGCGAATCTGTTTTACTGACACAATGGAGTAAAGAGGCTAATACAAACATCGGCATCCAGCTAGAAGGCCATGAGATCAGAACTGTGAAAACAGCCAAGACCTTTCTTGGGATAACCATCGGTAGATTACTGCACTTCGGACCCCACATTGACAAGATGAAAAAGAAAGTAAACAACAGGCTCAAACAACTGCAGGTCATCGCAGGAAGAACGTGGGGAGCCAATACAAACGTACTCCGCTCAGTATCACATACATCAGATCCTGTATTGAATATGCTGCTGGTGCCTGGATACCATCAGCCGCACCTTCACACATAAAAAAACTTGAAGCAGCTCAGAACAAGGCAGCCAGAATAATCACGAGGTGTCCAATGAAAACTCAAGTAGACGACCTTATCAGTGAAGCGCGCCTGGAACCTATTGAAACCAGAGGCAAAGTGAAAGGAGCCATCATATATGAGAAAAGCATCCGAAGAGATCCAGAAGACCCACTCTATATGAGCGCTGCTACGACAGAAAGCAAGAAACGCCTCATGAACAGCCATGACACACGGCAAAAAAATAGGATCACAGGCGTTCACAGATTCTAGAACTAGACAGATACCCCAGAGAAAGGAAAACGATCATCAGCAAAACACCACCCTGGACAGGAAGTAGAGCAAACACCAGTTTTATCACGAACACAACACCACCCATGTCCAAGAAAGACCCACCAGCAGATCAACTAGCTAACACACAAATATACCTAGTCACGCTGCCACCGATGGACGTAGAAATCTGGACGGACGAATCTGCGGTGAAGAGCACAGAACTAGGAGGCGGCGGTTTCATCACCAGAGGTGGCCAAGCCGCCGGGCGATACAGCTCCTCCTGTCGAGCAGAACTAATAGCTATTGTAGCGGCGACTAAATACCTCAAGTATAGAACTACCATCATAAAAAGTGCTCGTATCCTACCGGACAGTCAATCTGCAAACCAAAGCCTATCAAGAGGACCCACAATAAAGAGAGTCACTCGATG
>JAYRBW010007031.1:0-13590 GCA_036023295.1 Invenusta paracnida
AATGGTGGAAGGAGAGGGAGGCGAAAGCGCCCAAAGATGTCATGGGATGGGAGGAATGAAGGAAAGGTAGGGCGAGAAACCAGGGACACACTACAGAAGCAGAAGAAGAAGAAATACAGGACGAAATTGGTGAGTGGAAAATAGGCTATATTTATTGTATGTGTGTGGATGTTTGGAGGAGATGGAAAGGGCGTGACAACAACAATACAATCTCATGGAGGGTCTAACTCGCTTAGCTTTCCAGCAGCTTCTACAAGATTCTGGTTACATACATGAAAATATTGCATTTATACCTACTAAGTAACACATATATGTATGTACCTATGTATATTAAAAGATGGATGGATATATAGATACACACAATATGAAACACGAAACAAAACAGCCTGTTGAACCCTCTCCCCACTCTTTGTTGCGTATTGTACATATTTTTGCCTTGATATATATGTATAGTAGTAGGTAGTTAACTTGCATTAGACCCATAGTCAGTGCGCGCTCTAGAAGTATCAAGGCAACCAAGCCAAACAGGTGTGGTGGGAGATTGGGTTGTTTGGGGGGTTAGTCACTGGCATAACATCCTTCGACAATCGTCTACTCAGTCTAGAAGTAGATATATAATAAATACATTTATACTAAGAAGGGAAAATTGGAGAGATACTAAGGTCGAGGCAACCAGGGCGAATAAAAATTTTGTCATTTTTAATTTCGTACATATATATTTCATATTATTTTACATCGAAGGAGAGGAGTAGGAGAGGTTTATACTTCTTAGCGATATACAGGAAGGGCGTGATTATCAAGGGTTTGTTGGAGATTGCTGCGGTAGCTTCAAACTCCTGTGTATAATAAATTTCTTGAAATTAACTCGTTTTTTTGTTGGGTATTATATTTTCTAAACAGCAATACTCCGCAGCATTGTTATATACGTACTACATACGTCAAAAGAAAATATGTCATATTAGCGTTTTTTAATTTTTGCAAAAGATGAGCCGAATTTCAGTTGCAAGTCTCACTCTGATTGTTAGATTATACGTATAGGTATGGATATATTATCTACAAAAAGCATTTCCTAGAATCACGTATTAATTCAACTGGATAAAACATGTCGCGCATTGTATAATAACGCACAAAATGCGGTTCCAATTTTTTTACTTCCCTTTTAAAATTTAACTTTTATACAATGGCAGTTATAAAACCACCCATCCCGTTGTAACCGCACTGATGGTACTTTTTGCTAACGAATCGTGTGTGGTTATGCTATTTGTCTGATAAGTTGGCTCCTTTATTTATTACATCTTTAAAATCCTGCTGCGTCCCCCCCCCCTTCTTAATTTCACCCGAAAGGTAAAATTTCCCGGTAGTCATGGTTTCATCCGTGAATTATATGTTTAAACTATCTGTACAGCATGTGTGTGGTTTAGTTAACTATTTTGCCCCACCAAATATAAAATGTCGAATTGCTTGCAAGTTATTTTACAAAGAATGAAGATTATTAGGGGATAAGGACAGAATATATATCTATGGGATGCGTACGTGTATGTTTAATAACAAGTGTCTCTATATAAAGGATGTTTAAGAGACAACCATCAATGTCCATACTGTAAAATATGTCATTACAATTTATTAATATATTTTCATAGCGTATAACACATCTTTATTTATTTTATAAATGCAATCTACATCTATTTTGGTAATAAAATCCTATGTATCCGTTGCATGAATTTAAAATTAACATAAAATGTAAATTTAAAAAATATATGACTACTTTTTTTATAATCAATTCTATAACAATATTTAAAATAAATAATATCTTACTGGTAACTATGATAGTCAATTTTAGCAACAAACTAGCTACCACTTCATTGTTTAATTTGTTAATTAATTTTAGGAATAAGTTTAACCTTACAGATTATTATGTTATGTACCTATACAGAATTCAGACGTAACTGAAAAGTATTTACCATTATTATAAATTTCAAAACTGCTATTATAATAATTATTAACTAAATATTTAAGATTAATATATTATTCTACCAATCTTATGCTTTCCAGTCCTTTACGTTTTTTTCAATTTCTATTAATAAGAAAGTTATAGTCTGAGTTAATAAACTAAATATTGCAATATCTTCTTCCTGGTGGTGCCTTCTTTTTATTTTTAATATTCCTAATGACTTTTCTAAGACAATGTCTTTCTTCTATATCTAGTAATAAAGAAGTATGTCTATAAGAGCTATAAATAAAATAAAACCGTTTTTAATTTCACTATCCAGGACACCCTTTATTAAATATATTAGTACGATAAATATGTTTATATTATTATTATTGAAGATAATATTTTAAGATTATTAACGCTAAAGCTTTTCTGTGAGATATATCATTTTCAACTTAATTTATCTTATTTATACCAGTTACCTGGATGAAAGATAATCGTTTCATCTGATTTTTTTCTTTACTTCCTATGATAAAGCATAAATTTAATGAGAATTTTGGAGTCTATATGACTTCAGTCGCCTGTTCATGTATCTATATTTTATTAATAAAAAACTCGCAGCCTTTAGAAAATTCTGCTTGACATAAATATATATAGAATTAAAACGTCAAATACGATACATATTAATTAACTTTAAAGATGTTGAGTTATAAACATACGTATTCATATATAAACACGTATGACGTATAATTTGTGTTTCTTTATAATTAGAAATACCTTGGGCCATTTGTTTTTGATGTCACATAAAATGTCATATTTATTTGTAAATTAATATGATTTATATTGAATATTGGATAAGATTAGTAATTTATTGCCAATCATTGGAATATTGTTATTGTACAATTGCAAGAAAACATAAACTGAAACATGAAAAATGGAGATTTAATACTGTAAATATGTATTATTTGTAAAGTAAATTATATTTTATAAATGTACTCATATATACATAATAATATTAGTAGTAAATACTAATAGTATATATTATTATTAAATCTATAAGTAAAATTCGAATATAAATAATTTCCTACAATAATGTATGTATGTATTTGATCTAACACAAATATTAATGCAAACTTATCCACACCAATTGTTTAAACCAATTAAATAATATGAGATATTAGTTAGTAAAAGTATCCATAGACAAACTTTGAAATGTTTATTGTGTCAGTTAGTGATGTGACATATGATGAAATAAAAATATATAAATTTTTAGATAATTTTACCTATCCAATTGAACTAGATAAATTTCATTTCCTTCATAACATTTAATTGAAGAAAAACTTTAAAATGATGGCACAGTCAAATCGCTAAGTCAGTAATAAATATAAAAAAAAACATTTTCTTTTATTTCGACACAACTTGCAAAGAATTACGTCATATTTAATATGTAGTCATCCTTTAGAAATAATTTCAAGAAAATTTGAGCTCCATGGTCCCTATAATGCAAATCGAAAGATCCAATTTAAACTCCAATTAAACTCTAATACCAAGTCCAGGTATTAGACATTCATGTGGCACTGTTTCAACACAAACTTATAGTTAATATATAAAATATATATTTTGAATACACATATCTAACACACAACTAATTCGCGAATTCAGGTGAACTGTCGCCGGGAGCCTATCCAGACGTCCTCGACATCTCTCCCCAAACCTCGGCCGTCTGCTGCCAAGGTGACCTCAAGTACTGGAGCCGGTACCAATGGCGGGGCCCGTAATCCTCCACCGCTTGTAAAGACATTTACTCCCGGTGAGGGAAGTAGCGTCTGGCGAAAACCGCAGAATACCTCACGATCACCGGGTGAGTAACTGCTACAGATGCATATGTTTTGTTCCATTTTATGCTGATTATTTTATTGTAAAAATAATTATCATTCTAAATGTTCTATCACATTTTAGGTTATTAAATAATATTTCAGTAAAATTTGGATTTTCTCAAAATATTGCTTCTATTTATTATTATATTGTAATGCAATATATACTACTTATTTAGTTCTAGGTAATATAGTTGATTCCTATATATATTTTAAATTATATATATTCAACTAATAAATTTTGCGATATTGTTTGTCATTTATGTTAAACCCTATCCATACCTTTCCAAACCTCTTTCCGATATTTTTGCTGTAATTTTTAAATGATCAAATGGAACAACCTAATTTTCTATCACTCTTTATAAATAAAGTTTTACAACTTTTAACGCTTATTCATAATATATTACCTTATTAGATATCCCCTGGCCACACACAAAAATACACCCTTTTTGTAAAAACAAGTAACTTCATAAATGCAATTGTATTTCTTGTTTGAAGGGAATGATACCACATGGTATCAAGGCCATAGTTTCTCGTGAATAAAATAGGGTGATTATTGTTGTAATATATTGATATCAGGGACTACTACATAATATAATACCTTATTCAGTAGTAACTTAAAGAATTCCTTGATTGATACATAATATGTATATGTTTATGTATATTATACATACATACATTCTTTTCAGCTGGTGAGAACCGGAAACGATCGAATGTCTCCTCATCTCTGATCGTAGACATTGATTCTGTGAAGGATTCATCTCCCTCAATCGACGAAAAACTCTCTCCTGAAAAAACACCCCCCGTTTGCGAACTAACTCTCAATACCAACAACAACGATGAACACATGTCCAACTCTAAACGCAGACGAGTTGAGCCGTCTTCTGGCAACTCAACCGGTGGATCAGCAACGACACCTCAGTTGAACTACGAGTTCATGCGAGGTTTTGCTCCGTCGTCAATGTCCTCCACTGATCTCACCACACTAATGGAAGCTTTATGTGGCCTCGGAGGGGCTGGCAATGGCGGTGGTGCACTCAGCCGAGAATTGTCGGATCAGATGGATCGATACCGAAGATATATGGCTGAGACGCAACATCTACTGTTGCCCTTTCTGCCCCACTTTATGTATTCATTCTTACATCCGCAGATGAATCAAGTATTACTAATTTTTGTATCTATATTTAAAATATAAATATCGTAAAATACCTACATATTGTAAAAATCGTACAAATCAGAAAATAAAATAGATTATTTATATATAAATTATATGATAGTATTAAAACTTAAATCACTAATTATAACATACCTATATGTGTATATAATGCGTAGTATTATTGTAACGGTATTTATAATTTACCTATTATTATATTTTATAGTGGTAACTTTAATGTAACCATATTTTACATAACATTATTGTGTGTCATATTATAATATTATTATAAGCACTAATCCATTGTACATAGAAAACACAATGATAGTGTTCAAGACATATTTTACAAACAATTATTTACGACAATTTTATCATTTATTATTTTATTACTTTATGCTATATAGGATTACAATCCAAATTGCTAGCATGCATGCATATAGATAGATATGTTATGTATATTGATAATATGAGTAAATTAATTATTAATAATATATATTATATAATACAATTTTAAATAGTCTAAAAAGAATAAAAAGTATTTGATAAGATTTTTAAACCATTTTTAAATCTCCAAAATGGTTTTTTAATCTAATAATTATGGGCTAATAATCCTTAAACAATATCTACCAACTACTTCATTTTTCTATATACTCGTAATTTTAAATCTTAATTTTGCAACTGATCCAATGTCTTCTTATCCATTCTTGCAGTCGTACACGGCAGCATTTTCTACAACACCTGAATATCCTTTGAATGTGAATTCGAACCATTCAGCAAGGAACAACAGCTGCGGAAATAACCGCCTCTTCCCTGCTCTCGATTCTACTTCGCTTTCCAAAAGCGACAAAAATAACTCTAATAACAATTGCTATGACGACCACATGAAACGTGCAGGTGGAACGATGGAGTCCCCGTTGCCGAGCAGAACCAGCGCCCTCCATTCTTCGCTCTCGAGTGTGCTCCACTCGCCTCATCTTCAGCAATTACTGACAGCCAGCAGTCTTGGAAACACAGCTAGCACTGGCAGTATTTGGGGAAACATGCCAGCCCCTTACGATGACGCATCTTCACCTCCGCCACTGCAGCCATTATCGATTTTCTCCAGCTCACTTGGAGATTTTCTCAATAGTTCATCTTCAACCATCACCAATGAGAAACAGGGAAATAAGGAGACTGGCTATGGCAGTACAAACGGACATGGCAATGGTCTAACAGCGAATGGGAACCAGAAAAGTTTTGCAGGGTAAGTCACATTCTTGAACCTAAAAGACTTTTGTATTCCCTTTTTTAAGCTAAAGTATCAAAAGAATGTTTTTTGTGACCATCCATATGTTTTTATGATTTATGTAAGATGCAAATTTTCTTTGAAAATCTTCCATTTATTATTTTTATAAAGACTTTTTGTTGTATGTATTTCTCTTAAAAACTATTAAAAATCTTTTAATAAAAAGGTTGTATACATATTTGTATGTATTCATGAAACAAAAATAAAATAGATAATTGTTTAAGTTTCAATTTCTTTTGGTATATATAATACGTTATCTTATCAGGATTTAAAAATGTTGCGTAATAAGACTTCTTATTTTTCCAATATTGAATGCGATATAATGATATATTATACTCTTAAACATATTCTAATTTTTGTAAAATTTATAAATTATCTATAAAAACTACTTTACAATACAACTAATATACTATTTAAAATGTTGTTGCAACTTTTTGAGATCATTCATTTAAAGTATTTGACGTTCATTATATGGTTTTCTACTAAAAGATTAATATAAAATTAATTTTGTCAATATATGTATATTGATGAAAATATTTTGTCACTCTTTACAGAAGAGATACTTTAAAGGCATCCACATCACCTTTAACCTCCTCCTCTGCCACTAACAATAAAAGGCAGCAACTCAACAACAACAACAACAACAACAGTGAAGTCCCTCTTCCTAACGCCTCTGATGATGAATCCCTCACCACACCTAGAGGAGACGACTGTCCGAAAAGGCCGTCATGTAGTTCCTCCGATAGCGGTGGCTCGGATAACGGGGTTGGTGGTGGCGGTGGTGATGGAAGCAACGATGGTACCGGTGTAAGTGGGAGTGGCGGGGGGAATGAGGATTCTGTAAGCGGTGGAGATGGTGAGAACTGGAGTTCGAACTCAAAGCGAACACGAGCGAAGCGAGGCCAGTATCGCCGATACAATAGTTCGGCGCTGACGGAGGCTGTTCGTGCGGTTCAGTCAGGAAAGATGAGCGTCCACAGGTGCGTTGAGAGAGAAGGAGAAAGAAATTAAATTACATTTTGTGTTATTGATTTAGCAAAGGTATCCAGCTCAAGGATCGAAACTTAAGTTTGAATAATTTAACTTTTTTATCAATTTCTAACTGAAAATATGAATAATAACAATATTTATTAAATTATAATTCTAGTAGACTATTCCAATAACCATGACTTCTTCGACTTATACAATCACTGTATAGGGCTAAATACGAACTGAAATTAAATACATTCCGCGTGATGCCTAGTCACACAACTGAATGCCTGATTTGAAATTCGAAGAAATATATGTATGTATGTATATCCATCTTGCTTAAATATAATAGTATTATATTATTAAGGTAAAATTATGTTTTAATATTTAATTTTTTTAATGTGACTGATTATCTGAATGATTACCTCAGTGAAAATTTACGCTCTTAACATCTTACCCGTGAATTTATATTCCATTTTAAGAAAAAATTTGAATTAATATATATATATATATGTACTTTTGTGTATTTTAACATAATATCAACAAAGATTTTGCCAGTAGAATTAATCAGACGTATTGTAATGGTTAATGTTTAAAATTTAGCAATATAGTAATTCTTCCTCTCCTTCCCTCTAATTCTTCTCTTTCCATAATCAGAGCTGGTAGCTGCTACGGTGTGCCTCACTCAACCCTCGAGTACAAGGTGAAGGAACGACATCTTCTCCGTCAGCGCAAATATATCGCTTCTTCAGGCAGTACAGTCCTTTCTACCAAGACCACCATAACCTCAGACATAGTATCAAGTCCCAAACAGGAGTCCGTCTCCCAAGACAATGAGAATTTGGTGGCCTCCACTGTTCCACTTCCTTCCTCAGAAGAGGCCGATATCATTGACAATAACATTGAAAGAATCATTGATACAAACATTACAACAGATGGTCACACAGACCTCTCTGAGAATTCTAAATTCCCCGTTAAAGAAGAGGATGAAGTACCAGTGGCTATAATTTCAGTCCATCCCCAGGAATTGCCAGTCGCATCTCCCGTTAACCCTGAACAAACTCATTCCAAAGAGAATCCAGAAGCACCAGAAGCAACCTCAAATTCACAATTGCAACAACCATCACCGTTGTTTGATGAACAGTTGGTCACTAATAACAGTGAACTTTCAGCCCTTTTGGATACCAATGATTCTCAACCCAATGCGTGAGGCTAAATTATTTTTAATTTTCGTCAATATTAACGCCGCTTTGTTCTAATATTTGTCAAATTAATTCTCTTTCACTTGAAATGTGTACTCATTTGAGCGAGAAAACTTGTCCAAAGAAATTCTGGTTGTGTAACTTTGTATATTATGTATCTGTGCTCGTCGAATCTTATCATATTTAATGTTTTAATAGCTTTCTTAACTGAGAGTATGCATATAGTATTCATAAATAGTGTTTCCACTCAGATAAACCTTTTAAAACCTATAATTCGCATTCTTACAATGATATAATTATAACTTGAAAGTATTCTATACTTAAACTGTTATATTCAAATTTTAATGGGTTAACATTATTACTTAGTAAACTTTATATTAAATTACATAATTTAAGTAACTAGTCTTTTTCATATTCCACTGTTGAAAAAAAAAAATCAAAGATTAGAAAACTTACCTATTTAACATAATTATATCAAAATTTTTCATGTGATCATTTTGACTACTATGTTTTGATATTTTACAAATAAATATCTTAAATTCATATTAACGTATTTTAGTACTTTTGCTACTTTTTACCAACTTTTATTTGTATAAATTTTCTGATTTCTAACCATCTTTCATATAATTAGATTTTGTTCGCACCTCTATCTTTACTTATAGTTTGGCATAAATTTGAAATGAATATATTTTCTAAATTGTATATATCACATTATTTTGCAGATAAAACTGAATATTCAGGTGTATTACATAAAAATAAAGCATTTCATAAAAATATGATACGCTTTATCCTTCAACTACTTACTTTTATACTTCAACTACTGTTAAGTATACCTAATTCCATTTATTTATAATTCAATGAATGGAAAATATACAATAATGTTTTACCAAAATCCTTATCTAAATTTTATTAACTCGTACATTACTGACACTGTATTCTCTAAGTATTCATATGGTTGTTTAATTTTATACATTATTATTCTATTAACATTCAAAATTTAGACTAAAATGTTCTATATTTATAATAAGTATTTTTGTCATTTTATATTGTTGTACATTTTCAGTTAACAGTTGTCTTATTATCCAAGGATCGTTATTAGCTCCCATTTATCTATTTTTAGCTTTTTAGCTTTTGTTCTCAATTTTAACTTGTAAATCTCCCACACACATAAAATGTATTGTTTGTAAAGCTGTTGTTGTCTAACAGTGATATTATCAGTCAATCAATATTTACGAATATTTTGTTGGTGCTATAGTATGATTATTATACAATCATTATTGTACAATCAAGTATTTCTCTATCAATGTGATTTGTGTTAATAATAACCATCGCTTATGTGTATATAGAAGTAACAAGGTAAAATAAGTATTACTAATAGGTATATTTTATTGAGCATTAGTATACATATATAAATTTTATCAGTATTAATATTGATTGTTGAAAAATTTCATCGTTTTATATATACACGTATTTACATACTATAATGTATTATTTCGAACAATGCTTACATAATAGTCGATTTAAAGTATTTTTTTTTCAATGCGTTACCTATTTTGTATTTTCTTTAAGAACAAATGTTTAATGTGTATTGTTTAAATCGAATTATGTATATACATATTTTATGTACGAGACAAATTTTAAAATAGCAGCTGTTCTACAACATTACCTAATAAATAATTTTCATCATTACTTTTAAGTAATATATTGAAAACATAATTATTATTCTTTTATATATAGGTAACAATGCTTTTGATGTTTTTAAAAAGTTGATAAATACTGTTACTGCACTTTTGTTTTATTTCAAACTTTACATTAATAAGTTTTATTTTGTTCTTTCGATTGTTCTCTCTTGTTATAACTTTATTTTATTTCACTTGTCTATACATGTATCTGTAACTATAATGTATGACTATAATGTACATTTTTGGTGAAAATCTTTCTACGATTACGATACCGCAAATTTGTACGAAATTGTACACCATTCCATATTATGTCTGTTGTCAGAACACCTTTTTGGTACTCATTTCTGCTCACACCTGTCAATTAAAGTGCTTTATTTTAATTTCGAATACTTCTTTTCTTTTTCTGTGTAATGATTTATTTGGGTATAATTATTGCTCTAAAATAGTTTGGCCCTTATATCCAGAAATGTTACATACACTCAATTGACTGTAAGTTATTTAGTAATAAGTACAATAATTTGTCCAAAATAATTAACAAAATATTTAACAGTCTTTTTAAAAAGTAACATATAATGCGTCTTGAAATGAGTAACATAATATACATTATAAAATTAATTATATTAAATATTTTAACTGGGATTAATAAAAACCGGTTAAATGCTTCCAAAAGTTTCAGATTGAGTTGTTTAAGAAAGGTATAGTGCTTAGATTTAAATAGGTTCATTATATCATAATACGTTAAAATTAAGGCTTAAAATACATTAACCAATCGTTTGTATTTACATACATACCTTTAAAGACATAATTTTATTTGATAAATAATAAGTTCTTATCCGTTATTGTACGTAAGTCCATGTGTTGTAAACCTAAAGTATTTAACCTACTTAACCCTATCCATACCGGGAGGGGGCGATTCGGCCCCCCTTTTTCTATTTTCGCTGGCATTTTTACTGAACAATTTAGGTATAATAAGCTTTCGTGACTTTTCCTAAAATAATGTTTTACTACTTTTAGCGAAAAAATCCTTTCATAGACCTATCTGGACAACCAGGAGAGCGGTTCAATTACCATCACCCCCCAAAAATGAAATTATTGTTTTCAAAAACATGTATTTTTGTTACAAAATAATCAAGCAGTTATAATTGAATTATCCACCAACACAGACACTCAGCACTTTATCATATAGTTAATTATTTCGATTAAAAAAATTCAATAAAAAATTGATTTTTTTTCAAATTTTTTTATGTACTTTAAAATTTAAATAAGCTGTAACTTTTTTATAATTTGTATTTAAAAAAATTATAACAAATTCATATGTAGATCCTTTTGATTTAGGGGGGGGGCGAATCACCCCCCTCCCCGGTACATGGCTGCGTTAAATAGCCCGGTATGGATAGGATTAAACCTTAATGTCTTAATTAATATGTTCGATATATTTTTAGTACTAATATAGACAATATTTATATAATATAGTTTTAATGTATGCGTAAATATCAATGCATAAGATATCTTTAAATAAGTTGAAATTGAATTTATTAAACAGTTTAGTAAGTAAAAAAACAATCATTTAAAAGGAAGATATATGAAAGAATGAAATCACTGACATCAGTTAATAAATTAAAATAACTAATAATATGTATAATAAAATGTGTACATCATGTCAAATATAGTTAAAAATATTTAAAAAATATGACAGTAAATGTGTATAGTTAATATGTAATAATTTGTAAGTTATGTGTATATAAACTTTAAAAATATAAAGATGAAATGAAAGACATTATCAAAGATTTTTATAAACAAAGTCAAAAATCAAAAAATAAAAGTGATACAAGAAGTTTTCAAAAATAGAAATTATATGTAAGAGGTATAGTTAGAACAAAGTATTATGCACATTACTGGTCAAATGTTATCTTTAGGAGTACCCAGAACGCAAATGATTCTCTGAATGACTAAGCGGAATTATACTTTTCGTTAGTAGTTTGAAGACATTTTAGATTAAACAATAACCTCAAATATAAAAACTGTCTGCAATGTTCAGCACGATGCTCACGATATAATTTTGTGCGATTTCCATATAATAGGTACAGTGGTCTGGGGGCAGATAGCCAATATTGTTATCATCAAGGGAATGTGTGTAACTTACGACTTTGTCAAGAACACTGTCACGCATTAATCCTCACATTCTCGTGGTGACAAGAAAAGAAATAACTGTTACGTTGAGGAGATTGTATAAATTTATACACTAAAGTATTAAAGGTTGCAATTGAAAGTTAAAATATGCTTATATTTAAAAGTATATTCAATGTTTTTGTTCAAAGTATGTTTTCAGACAACATACTACAAATAAGTAAATTACTTTACTTTTTAGTGCATTAATAGAGTGATGTAGAACAATATACTAGGGAATGCATAACGGGTTGGGTTTCTGTGTAACAATGACTTTTGGGATTGGTATCTAGAATTATACTGAAACATTTAATAACTAATATTATAAATTGGTTATTTACTTCCTATTACAAATCGTTGTATTTAATTTTATATATATCTAAAATGTATTTGAACATTTAATCAATAGAAATTAACATTCGAATAATGTCGACTACTTCGAAATAAAAATAATATAAATATGTCTCGACATATATTATTGCGAATATCGATTAATAATGTCCTTTTAATCATCCCATAACACGAAAGAACCCTTACTCATTTTGTATTTATAAAAAAGGGTCAGTTATGTTATATAGGGTACAACAATCACTGCTATCAATGGTAATATAAAACTATCAATATTAAATCGACACGAATTACGGATTTTATGCCAGAACTCTGGAGCGTTCTGTAAACTGACAAACTTCCTGATTACAAAGGGGACATGAGTTGCGTCGACTGAGCCATCGAGAGAGGCAAGTCTCGTGGAATTGATGCTTGCAACGAGTGGTCTGCACAATTGACTCCCCAGGAACAAAGCTGTCCTGACAAATTGCACATATCTGAAAGAAAGAAATATTTATATAAAACTGCCTGTCCTTATACTCGTATACACAAAAAGGAAAAAAAAAAATCTAATAATACAAAATTACATCCGGAAAAGTGAGCCATTGAACAAAAATATTACCGTAAATAAATTCTTTAATATGTAAGTTGAATATTTTTATAGTTAACATAACTGTATTGATATAAAGAGAAATAAAATCCCCAGTGAAAATAATAAAAATTGTAATGAGAGACGTATTATCTATAAATGTGATTTTATAATGTTAGATATATCATAATTTATTATTATTATTAATATTAATAATGTAATTTTATATTGTGCAATATTTTTTTTATTATTATATTATGTAAAACTCTTAAAGTTAAGTACCTATATTCGATAGGTGTATAGTCATGTACACGATGTCTCCCTATCTTGATTTATACATATCTAGACCTATGGCAATAGGTCGTTAGCTAGTAAAGCTAAGCAAACTATGTAGTAGGTAATATAGGATAGTT
>JAYRBW010007042.1:0-13589 GCA_036023295.1 Invenusta paracnida
ACTGATTTTGAATTATCTAAACCTACGGTAGTAGGTTGTTAGCTCATGCGAGCAACCTACGTACAGAAGGTATATATTAGAATATTACACGAACGGTCATTTTTTAAAACGCTACCCTTTAAAAAATTTATATTTTGAAATGATTTAACTTTTATCAAAGAGCGCCGCCGAAATGTATCAGTGAGACAATTTTTAACCTCATAACTATTATAGAACCCAAGATATCAAGGTGCAAACTTCGATTTTTTCGTCATTATTCTTCTTCTTATTATTATTCTTCTAATTCTAATTCTAATTTTTCTTCTTTTTCTTGTTGAGTTCCAATAACATACCCTAAACTTTAATCGATTTTAATTAAATTTTCAACATATATTTGAAATGTCCCTGATATGAGAAAATGATATTTTTATATAGCAACCGTTGCTAGGGGCCTATGCATAGCAACCACTGTTTCCCTATCTTACACGTTATAAAAATAGCTATCTTTAGCGTAAAATAGACTATGAATGTCTGTGTAGAGTGAATAACAGATTTGAGTCTGCCCAATCGATATTTTAGTTTTGATTCACCGAGTATCTCTGTTTGCTCAGTCTATCTGCTGGCTTTGAAGCAAATTTGTTGTTCACAAGAACCCACTTGCAAGTGATGAGACTGTTCAGTGGGCCACCAATAAAGAAATTTAAACCAATCGATTTTAAATGGTCAAAAAACAGCTGCTGTTCAAATTATTTGTAATGATGGTGACGTGCTGCTGATATTTCAAATATAGACATATCTACTCAATTGAATACTTTTAGAAAATTTTTTAGTGATGACATGGTTTGGAACAATAATCGAGCAGTACTTTGTATTCTCAACAAAGAGGATACCAACTCGACTTGTCAAGACATGCCGAAATGACTACATTTGCTACAAAATGGGGCAGGGCCAGTCGAGAGAAAGAGATATTGATTTTTTGCAATTTACGAGAACTGTTGCGATATGTCTCATAGAAGGTTAGGTACTCCTCCTCATCCAGAAGGGAATTGAAACATGCTCGTGCAATCCATCGTGCTGATCATGTGATTCGTTATGACAGATTGGATCACTGGACGATTGAAACAAAACAGAGCTCGGTGCAAACAGCGTGGCCACAGAAGAAAATTAGCTTGTTCAAAATGTAATATTGCTTTGCATCCAGAGTGTATTACACGGGGTGCCACCATTTTTATGGTGAAAGACTTACATAAATGTCAGTTTCTTATATACCTAAATGAACTTGAAAAAAATTATTATTTCCAATATGTGACATTTATAAATTAAATATACATTTTACGTAATATTCACAAACAGCAGCTAACTTATGGAAGGTAACTCTACCAGTTGAAACTACAATGTTGGGATAAATGGACAAGAAGGAAAAATCTAGAGCTTTAATCTAATGTAAAATAGTATACGAAACACGTAAAATATGTTCATAAAACTTTAAAAGCAAACCTTGGATATTAATAAGATATTTGTTTTTATTTTCAACATTTATATACTTTTTAAATAAAGTTTTTATTGTCCCAGGAACAGAAATACATAAAAATAACTGATCCCTATGAAAAAGATAATCCAAGGAACACGTATGATGTCCCTCATATATCAAAAAGGAAGGCCATCTGCCATGGAAAACCTGAAGGAGCTATTTAACAAGTTGTCCAAGTCAGATTTGTATTGAACATGTGGCAACAGAAGAAGATAGCGAGAAATTGTGCACACTGCAACATTAAAAGTGAGCCTAAACCGAAAATGCCGACATACAGATAAAACATTGCTAGAGTTTTCCTAAGAAGAATACTGAATAAGGAAAAATGTCTCATGACTAATGAATTAATAAAAATAATTGTATTCACTAATATGTTCTAATTTATTTTAACACACAGTTAATGTTTGATTATTATATTTTATTGTTTTTTTTTATTTCAATTGTAATCTATATATACACATAAGGAATTAAATTATATGCAATATTTTTTAAATTAACAGTTATTACACTATTTTTCCAAAAACCATTGAAGTTTATCTTGTTTGATATTATTATTACATTGTTATAGTTTTTGGTGTTAAACCAAGTTGATTAATAACGCGTTTTGGTGACAATCTTCATATTTACTTGTATAAGTTAATATGTATTTCCATGCTTATTATATCTCCTCATATGCTGTATTTATTTGGTGTACCTGTATACTTTAAATATTTTAAACTTTATTCTATCATTTATTTAATACAGTTCATAAACTTTAATGAAAATAATATCTCAAATAATGCATATATAATTTTTTTTAATAAATATGATTGCAATGTTGATATATTTTATTAATGAAGTTACTTTTATGCTAGCGACAACATTGCGGTTAAAGTTTTTGTTAACCATATTAACAGAATTCAAAATTTATTTAATATGGCTGCGGTTTTTATTTTATTACGCAGTACCACTTTTCTTATTTAATGTATGATAGCTATATTATTCTATCGCTTATTTTAGACACTCGTAACGTGATTGTTTTATTTACATACACAACAAAGTTTTTATACAACTTTTCTTTATTTTAATTATTTTATGCTTATTAATAATATTGTGTTATTAATATGTATAAATATTTATATCGCAATGCATTAAGTAAGTATTACATTTGATTCACTTTAGTTTTATTTATTTCATGTCGATTAGTTAAAATGTTTATATAAAAATCGTGTTTTCACAAATTATAACGTTAAAAGCTATTATCAAAATATTGTTATATATCCTGTCGATATCTTTTAATTGATAACAAAACATATTAGACATTATTGTGAGCTGAGATGTTAATTTAGCTAATTAAATTAGTGTCAAGACATTTAAATACACAAAATATTAGTAGTGTAATATTCACCAATTGATAAATTGAGAAAATGAAACATTATTTAAAGTGGTATTTTACTACACTATGTAAAATGGCAAAACTAATTTTAATACCCAGAAATGTGTATCGTTCATATTTAAATGCAATTTTCATGCTTTGATTATTTGTTTAACTTATATTTTTATTCTATTATTTGGCGATCCACAAAAGCCAGATTTTAGATATATGTACTCCTATTTCATTTTTCGTAGTCAAGTGTTGTCCTTAATTAGAAAGTAACTAGAAAAAGAGTACCTATAGTATTAAAGTTATATTTTTCGCTACAATACATTGCATATAGTCGAATTAAACTATTTACAACCCTAAGAATATTTAACAGTATTTACTTATATATAGATATATTTTAAATGAGAGGTGGAATTTAAGTATTACCAACATACGTAAACATAGGTTAAACATATTTTTTAATATTCTTACATATTATAAAATTCTGTCGGCCATATAATAACTCATTTACACAAATTTTCCATTTTTTCGCTTGCAGTTCTATTATCTATTGTCTTTGGCTTATACTTAAAGCCCCATAAAAGTAATCAGTATTAAAATAACAAAGCTAACAAATTTGACAGGGCATATATTAAGAAATCTGTGGGCGCTTGAATTGTCATAATTTATGCCCAATAAAATGTTGTATTATTCCTATATTTAACTGTGTAAAGAATGTACACTATAAAAAAATTAATTTGTTAGACAATTTGCGGTAATATGTTTTGTCAAATTTTACAGATCATATTTTTGTAAACTACAAAACAATGTTTTTAAAATTGCACAGAAATTTCGTAAAATATACGCAACATATGTCGGAAATAGTTAAAAAATTATGGAACTATTTACAAAAAATGTCTTATAAAATTATACTGGAGGTTAGTACAAGTAAAAAATACGTCCTGTAAATATTTCGAAAATTATATTATTCACAAGGTATATTTTTTCAAATCTTCGATTATTTTATAAAGAACATTACAAAAATGTTAAGCATACATATATTATATAGTTTGTACGTGTGACATATACACATAGTTAAGATAAATAACTAATGAATTAAAAATATAAAATATAGTGGTTGTTTTAAGTATTCATGATAACAAATTAAGAATATTTTTGAAAATGATTTTTTTATTGATTAGTGCATTTCATAAGTATATAATTTTTAAGATGAAATCAATTACAATAGCATATAAAAATAACTGTATGACTCTATTTGTACAAACTGCAAGAATCTGCACTAAGCATTTTTAAGACTAAAATTATTACTTATACAACATTTTGTTTACATAAGTTATATCCTATAATAAAGGAGTTACCATTAATAGAACATAACCTTTCACCAGATGAAATATAATATGGTAAACAATCTATTTGAAACAATTGTTTTGTGATTATTATACCTTATTTTATCTTTTTTACATTTAGATAACAACCCGTGCTGTATGTCAGCAATTTATCGAAGCTGCACCTAAATATTTTTTATGTGCTGATGGTGATGGAACTTCTAAGAGTGGTTGTCATGGAGATTCTGGTGGCCCACTTTTTTGTAAAACCGGTTACAATCGTGTGCAAGTTGGAATTGTCAGCTATGGTGGATCGATGTGCGGTTTGCCGAACCATCCATCAATTTTTACTCGTGTATCTCATTTTAGAGACTGGATAAATAAATTTATTTTTGTGGATTGAATATTTTTTCAAATAGCATTTTCCATTCCATTTATTTAGTTTGCAAATGTTTTATTTAATGGCTATTAAACAGATTTATTTTGCAATATTTAGAGTTCAATTTGTCAACTAAATCCTATTTTCCATATTTATTTTGTGAAAACGTAACCGAAAAAGAATTCTGTGTATCAACAATTGTTTAAATATATATTTAATTTGTAAACTGTGACTGTCTTTTTTTAGTTTGAAAAGTACTTATATGGTTTGACTTGTATTTCTTATAAATTCGTTAATTTATTATTATTTATATTAAATGGTAATTATGGTATTAAACGAAAAATAATCTATAAGTTTTCCAATCAAATGTAGACGCCCGACAAATCAGATGCGGCAATGTCAGATCAAATATTGACAGCCGAGATTTTAAATTTGAGTTTTTTGTCGGATCAAATGTTGACAAACTTGTATGACCTGTTGTCTTTGAAAGTCCAGTAATCTATGTTTTTTGAAGTTATTCGTAAAATTTTACAAAAAACAAGATAAGACACTCATCATTATCATATATATTATATATGTATATAATTCACAAAAACACAAGATTTAATTCCAACATGATTCAAGAGTTCAGGTTTATGCGCTGAGTAACATATTTTAGCAAACACGAAACACAAAACCATAAAATACAATTCTACTAGTTTAGAATCGAGGACAACGTAATTGTTTTAATACATTAAATTTATATTATATTATTTTTTCTAGTATTATGTTGTCCGCGTTTAGAATATCATGATTCAGTAAGCAAGCAGATAAATAAAGTTGCAAATGGTGGTAAGCGACATCATTTTCCGCGGTAATTATTATACTTTATTCCTAATATACATTTACCAATAATATGTCCATCAGTGAACCCAGATACTAATGCTAGGGTATATGAAATCATAGGATCGGATAATTTTTAGTCTTATAATAGAAGAAGGCAAATAAGAAAATAAATCAATATCTATGTATGGAATGGTGAACGCATACGTTTGGACCGCAAGACAAACGTTACCCTCAGATACAATAAATGAGATTACTTTGGTATATTATCTATGTCTATTGCTTTGTAAGTACATAAAATATGTTTCTATTGTCAACTTATTTTTACAATAATTATATTAATATGTTTATATGTTTGCATAAATATATGTATAATTGATTAAATCTAAATAAAATGACATTAACAGTTTCAAAATAGTTTTTTTCTTCATATTTTCTATTAATTATGGGTCAAATTAGCGATTATTGGTCTGAAAATTTCTAGCCTGGCAATTACCAAGTTTGGTGTTAGTAGGAAACGGTATGCACCAACAAATTTCAGGTTTAGAAAATGACAGATGACCTTAATTTAAAAAATATAATTTGTACAAAGCCAATAGAAATTATTCACGTAAATTATATGAATTGCTTTTAATAAAAGAAATTCAGGTTGTGCGCATTGACCTCATTTTACTATTCAAAATAGGCTCAAGTGAGTCTTGTGAATTATTTTATTTTTCATTGTGAATTATTTTAATTGACTATTTTTAGTATATATTTGAACTAAACCTCTATATTTGAATTAAATAATATGGAATCTTGGAATAAAATATGGAATCTCAGGTTGAGACAATATTTTTGGATATCCTTCGTGATTAATTAGGAGTGTTAGTTAACAACAGAACAAAAGTCTAGCCTTAAAAGTTAAAAGATTAAAGTAACAGTCTAAAGCGATAGTTGATGGCATACCGTTCCAGGACTCGTGTTTTTTTATGAATTGTACTACAAACGAGGATTAAGCTGTTAAATTAAGTTTACGATAGAGTTTCTCTCAAGTCTTAATGTCGCTTAATTTCATACTCATCATAGAACTCAATAGAATTTGATCGATTCGGTATTAATCGCTCACGTCTTAGCATTCTTTTTTGATAAAGGAATAAAAAAGTTATTTTAAAGTTCTCTATAATGTACAATTCATTTAGCGCAGTTATATGGCCAATTACCAAAGGACTTCTAGACCTAGAATATGTCTGCATATGGTACTATATAGCTAAATATGTTATAAATAACGACATTATATATGATAATGTACATCGAGTGAGACAGGTATAATTAGACTAAATTTTATTCTAAATTAGACTTTTTATTTACTAGTATTAGGTATTTAGTTTACTACTTATTTAACAACTTTACTAACAACTACTTATATATATATTTTTTAATTTTCTGAATTGCTTTTATTCACATTAAAAATGGCGTATCTATACGCTGCCGCATTTGATGTGCCCTTGCCCACATTTGATCTGATGAAAAATACGTTTTCAAATTTAGACAATCGGCTCTCTACATATTATGAACTTACATGTTTGCATTTTATTTGGACGGCGTCTACATTTGATTCGGAAAACTTATGATATATTGACTAATTAAATATTGATAAATTTAGTTTCATTTTAATAATATATATATAGGTTTCCCCATAGAGTAGGTTTCCCAATAAAATTTAAATGTATATCTGACAAAATTCGGCCTATGAACATCAAATATCAATCACAAATGTCAATAAACAAAGAATAACACGTTTAAAAATAAACTATAATTTTTAATGGGTAGCAAAATTTAGGGAAAACGCATAGACATTTGAAAATAGTCTATCTAGTAGTTTATTTAGAAGTCTACGGAAAAAGATGATCGTATTTGACATGAATTTGAATTTGCCATTATGGCATCAAATACGACCGTTTGTGTAGTAAAAATTAAAAACGACTGTATCTAACAAATTTCCAAAGCTTTTGCTGTAGCTTTGTGGCTTCAAAATTCAATTTTGTATGATTCTTCCGCATTGTCTATTTATTTTCGTCAGCCTTATTGATTGATATTGACGTTTTATTGGAAAATACATTTTATGTATAAAATTGATCTTTTCAGAATAATCGCTGGAATTGCTATTATACGATGCGGTAGCATCGTAAGCCAAGAATAAGAATGCTACAAGTAAGGAGCATTAAGCGCGTAGTCATTAGGTGCCACTTTTTGAGTATTGATTACGGAGCCCTATTTCACGATAGCCAACAGTTATTTGGATTTTTGTGGCTTATAGCACGAAGCCAAAACAAACCAAGTGAAAAAATAAAATATTATTTATTTCTTAGTTGATCTCCAGACACATTAATTTTGCAAAAAAGTTCTTCGTCAAATTAAACAATATTCAGTTACGGATAGAGTAGGTATTATCTATGGTACTTTGGTACTAACTCGTCTACTTTGGTAAATAACATTTTGCTTTTTAACCTGTTTTCCTCGTTACTAATGGAAGGTTGTTTATACGCAGTTTATTTATTTATTGGCACACTTTTTAAAAACCAATATAGTTTCTTGTGTATATATTTGTAATTAGTAATATAAAGGTAATTGAAAATGGTACATTAAATCTGAATAAGTATTTTAATACGATATCTAAATGAATAAGTATATGTTATAATGATTATAAATTTACTTAAATTGTTTGTCTTCAAATCCATGATGTATTGATGCATTCAAAATTCATAGTCATCGCAGAAAACTTTTTTCTCAGAATGTCAGATTGGTTTCTTGTGTATTTCATATGTTACAGATGTGTGTTTCTATATTAATTTTTGTATCTTATGATAGTCTGATAAAAAGATGCCGATATCCTCAAAAAACGACAGAGTCATAAAAATAAAGCCAATAATAAGATAACATTACCATGTATTTTGAGAAAAATTACATACAAAAAATGGTAAATGGTAGTCAATAAAAGATAGTGATATATGGTGATATGACGTCAAGACGATGTGTATTATTTTAATAGTTATGTTTATTCTTGGTGCCAAATTAAAATAATGTGATGAATGTTTTGCACGCAACAGGCCACACATACCACATCATACAAGTGTGACAGTAGACTAATTATTAGTATTAGTTATGTGATTTCCGCATATGGAAATTAACGCGGCTATTCAACAGTCGAGACGCCACTTGCAAAGGTTCCACACATACCATTACGTACCACGGCAATACCATAGCATCTTCGAAACGTCTGGCATAACGTTTGTTTTCAAGAAGATATACAATGGTCCAGATCTCTATTTTAGTTGTCCAGAGCATGCGTAAATTCAAATTATTATAAATTTCTTGGCGTCATTTTTAATATCAACATCTTTTAATGACTACTATTTATCATTTTTTGAATGGACGTTTTCTCAATATACATGGCAATGTTATCTTATTATTGGCTGCATTTTAATGACTCTCGTTTTTTTATGGCTAAACTAATAGACATATGTCCAATAAGTTTCCCTTTGATCATAATGAAATAATCGAAAAAACCGTTTCCGTGTTTCTCGCCATGGGTTCTCCCCTTGATCCACTATTATCCAATGTGTTTATGTGTAAATTAGAAAAATCTATTTATAATTCAGTCTCAGTTAGAATTCACTTTTGGAAAAGATACGTCAACGACATTATTTGTTTCTGGACTCCGAGAACTCTGCTCATCTTCTGCTTCTTCAACTCATCGATTTGTCAGCTAGTGTTTAATTCACTTTGGATTTAGCTATTAACAACATATTACCGTTTCTTGATATTTATATTATTTTTTGTGAGCTTTCTTTCATTTCATAGGAAGCCTACTGACACTGGTCTTTACATAATTTCAATTCTCCTGCTTCCATGAAATATAAATTATCCACAAACCGTTATTTAATCTATCGCGCTTTTTTTGGGATCAATAAAAGCAGTACAACAGTTTTACCTAATAAAATGTAACACAATAAATGCATAGATTTCAAGTGGAAAACAACACGTTTGAAATAAAATCATATGAGATTAAACCAAAATGTAACTATTTCGAAGCAAAGCGGACAATAACGCGCCATAAATCATGTTCTGCAAATCAAATATATATATATGATCGCTATATTAACGATTAAATATGCAATAAAATGTTAGCACTATTTTAGCATTTTATAAATAATAAATTATTTATAACGTTCTATGCATAAAAATAAAATAATATAGACATATTTTTAAAAAATGATTTGATATCTAAACAAAAACGATTGCTTCATAAAAATGAAAGCCAAGAATCCTGCTCCTTAAAAGAAAAAAATTGAAACTATATTGAAGATATGAAGTACATACAGACATTAAAGAAATTGAAATAAAAATGGAAGCCAAGATTTCAAAAATAATGATAATGATGATACATAATAAAGCCCTAGAAGAAATTGATATAAACATAGTGCCAATAGTATAATTGCTATAATACTTTCTATTTAAAATGCATAAATGTATAAATCAATAGGGAATATACACTGTAAAAAAATGTCGGAAAAAACGTAATTTAACGTCATCGATGACGTAAATTTACAAAATTGACATTTTCCAATTGTTATAACATCATCGGTGACGTTAATTTAGGCAAGTTTTTTCAACGTTTAATATTTTCATTGGTGACGTAATTTAACGCAACATTTTTATTGACAGAAACGAACGTCAATAATGACGTTACTTTACATCAAACTTACGTAAAACAGTTCGATCGTATTCTTCAAAAAATTGACTAAAAACTGTTACTTGTTAATATACATATATATATATTAAATTAAATTCTATATTATTCTTCAAGCGTTTATGGCTTTCTTCTCATTGGCCGCCACCCCAATGACATATTCATCATTCTGTAGGTAAATCACGAGTGGACCGATCAAATGAACTGAAAATTTGTGACTTTTCCTATCATATTATTACCAGCATCTATTATCAAATAAAATAGATCAAGCCCTTTCAAAGTTAATTCTAAAAACCTAGTAACGGGCGTTTGGGGTTAAAACCACCCCAGCATTGAATTAGGCTTGGTGCCTATATTTTTCTGGCCAACGTTTTATATGGTATATGGTATATATATTCATTGTTATAAAACCAGCTTTACCCGCTATGCATATAGTCTGTTAGACGAACAGTTAATCGATATAACTATGACAATGTCTGTCTATATATTATTTAGAATTTTCTAATCGAACCTATATTATAAGTATATTGTTCTATTTTTGAATGCATGCAGCTGCTAGTTGTGTCTACATTTAAATTTTTTGGTAATTATCGGTATTGTATTTGTGACGCTCGTGCTCACAGAACTTGTAAAGCTAAAGCAATTCAACGGTTAGGATTTAATTTTGACATTTTGCACAACGCAATTACAGTGACTCTTCCCCATATTGATATCGACAATGTATCTTTTTTTGATTCGGAATTAGAGGCCAATATTTTAACCTTTATTCGTGATGACGAAAGTTTGTACGAAATAGCAGCACCAGCAGGACTTCCTGAGCTGGAGTGCCTCGCGCGCCATTCTGCGCAATAACATCTTGGTCAGCAACCCCTCCCACCAGTGGGTCAGACTTGTTTATGGCTCAACTAGCCCGATATCTCTTTCTTTTTCTCTCCCCTCTTCTGTTTCCCGTCCCGTTCTCTGCCATCCCTTCCCCTGTATGATGATTCTAATGGTTGTTTCCCTCGCATGTATGTGGTGGATTTCTGGTCACGCCGAGTGACGGTGATGCTCGCCCAACTTCGATCGGACCACTGCCGGAGTCTAGCAGCCGGCGCCAGGATTGTGGATCCTACGGCTAATCCAATCTGCCCACGGTGAGAAGAGCCGGAGGTCCTGGCTCACTGGCTACAACGTTGCCAGGCACTCACCACCTCCCGGTTAGAAGTTTTTTGGGGGTTGCCCTCCCCTGTCGGTCCTTGCACGGGCCCCACTAAGGGTGAGCCTGTTCGCCCGCAGATCTCATCTCTTCAAGTAGTTGATGACAAGACGGCTCCCTCAGCAGCAGCACCAGCAGCCGCGGACGAAGCTCTAATTTTCCCGTCTGGTTTGCAATATGGTCCCAACAGGCTTCTCTACAAGCCGGTCGTCAAGCGAACCGTAATTTATTTCGTGAAACTCCCGGAGTTCGCCCAGGTGTTGGTCTGACGTCAGAAAAAGATTCTGTGTTAATGTTCATCGACTTCTCGATTCCCAACATCGTACGCTTTATTAATATGCAAGGCAATTGTACGGTTATTCTATGGAACCGTCGTCATCCAACTCGTTAAATATTTGGAAATCGGTAAATGCACCTGAGCTTTAGGCTGTTTTGAGGCTGCATTTGCTTGCTGGAGGTTTCAAGGCAAGGTACCGTTCCACAGAGAAACTTAAGGGTGAACGGGATGGTAAACCTGTGAGTGTGAGAAGTAATAGATTTGTGGCAATGTAATATCATGGTGATGTACATATATGATAAACCATGGCACTGTATTGTCAATCTACTATGATTTGCATTTAAAGTATTTTTAAAGTTATTATTTCAAATCCAAATTGTTATATAATTCACAACCTTTACATTTCCTGAAATCCTATTAACTAATGCAAATTGTCGTTAATATTTTATTGCCTGCTGGTTAGCTACCAACTTACGTCTTGCTTTATATAATATCATGGTAGATATCCAGTATTTCATTCATCTGAAAATAGAATACTTTTCAAACTCACAATTAATTTGTTGGATAATTTATTTATGTTGACAGTTAATTTATTTGTGTAATAATTTTTTTTAATTTAAAGCGTGCGTACTTTTTAGCTCTATCCCCTCCCTCCCTGTACGCCTCTGTAAGCTTTAAGGTGACCCCGATAAACCGAACCGAAATTATTGAGTAATATTATTTTTCCACAATATTAAAACCCACTCAATGCCAAATTGTTTAATATATATACTTTTACATACTATAATTGCATTTGATTACATACTGAATGGTAGTATTCTAAGCTTATTTGTCCAACTGTAAATAATGGGCGTTCACATTGACCCACACTGTACACATTAAAAAAGTATTGCTGTATGGAAAATAACTTATCGATAAGTCTGAAATATGCTTTCGTTTAATATATTTCATTATATTTTATTAATATAGTTTTTTATCAAAAAAAGTGAAATATAGTAAATAATTATCGATTACCTTTTTTTAAATGTTTACAAAATGACATCCATGTTTGTGCGCTTACATAATTATTGGAGTTAGCTGCAAATCTTCTTTATGCTATATTGATATGAACTTGTTGTATATTTGTTATTGTTTTTTGATGTTTGCACGACTTTTTTTTACATTTTGTGAGCACTTTAATTATATATTAAATGTTTATACTATGAACCCATTTATATGTTTGTACATTAGTTCAAGGTTCGAACTATTTTATTACATTATATTTATTATATATTATACAGTATTTTACAGCTTTATTATCAAGAATGGAAACAAAGGTATTGAAACAGTTTTGAATCATATGTGTGTGTCGAAAATTTTGAACACCATTGTGTTATATTGTATGGTTTTTAATTACCATTATTATTCTTCTGGATTTACATGATATGCCATTTTCTCATAAGAGGTGGTTTTTATTTATTGTGCCGCTACAATTATTAAACAAAAAAGAAATGTCAGTAATATTTACCGTATTTAAGTAGAATATTTTGTTTGTAGATATTCTTCAATTGTTCAATAGTTTACGTAAATAATAATAAATATACTTTATTTGTTAGTATTTTTGTCGTCACTGATGAAGTAAAATATATTTATTTGAACATCGTGAATTAGGTATAATTTAATAAAATTAAGTATTTTTAACGTCGAAGATGAAGTAAAAAATGTTTATTTGGACGTCAGGAATGAAGTTAAATTTAATAAAAATGAAATATTTTGACGTCGTGAATTAGGTTAAATTTCACGAAATTGTGTATTTTTTAACGTCAGCAATGAAGTAAAACTCAATTAAATGTCAGGTATGACATTCAATTTTACCAAAGGTTTTGTTTTTTAACGTCATCTATGAAGTAAAATAACGTAATTTAACGCATAGAGTAATTATACAAAGAGTGTTCACTCTTTTAAATTCTGCATGCAGTTCAATACTACTATTTACCTACGTAA
>JAYRBW010007053.1:0-13588 GCA_036023295.1 Invenusta paracnida
ATCGTTTTAAAAGTTACGCAATTATTGCACTGAAAATTCGTCGTGCAAAAAATGCGTATGTATTTTGATATTATTTTCAGCCTACGGATATGTTTTTTATTACATACAAATATAGGTTTTACAGTTCAATAAAGCATATATACATATGTATAACCAGTTCATTAAAGCACAAATTATTTAACAAAATATATATAGTTCCAAAACTCAGTTCAATAAAGCAAAATAATACAGTAACATTTGATTTGGTCAATAACTAAGTTCAATATGCACACGGTTAATAGATATCGATTATGTGTATAAAACTAAATTCAATTAGGCACAAAGTGATTTCATTAAAGCAAAATTATAATTAGGTATAATTGAATTATTCCGTTAAAAAGATTCTTTTGATTTCATGAAATTACAAATCAGACAGCAAAAAAACATAATCGATACGTATTTGGAGCTTTGATTTTTACTATGTAGAAAGTGTATGAGAATGATATAAATTTCTCAAAAATTAGAAATTACATCTCGCATAAAAGAAGTCTTTATTTTACTATTCTTAGTTTTTTTGCATTAGTACCTATGATACATATAACAATGATAAAAAGATATCAAATACAATTAGAAAAAACAAAATAACATGTATGATAGTTTTGAAAAATCCATTTTGTGTACTGACAATTAATCTATCTGAATAAAAACATTATTATTATCAATACCATTAAGTTATTGAATATAATAGGTATACTTTTTTCCTTACATTAAGTAGGTACATATACCTACTTAATGTAAGGTATTGCTAAATGTTGTCGGCTGATTTCCGTGTCGACGCTATTCCGGTTTGTGACATTGTCGGCCAATTTCCAGCTCTTGCCAAATGTTGTCGGCTGATTTCCGTTTCGGCGCATTTCCTGTTCTTGACATTGTCGGCCAATTTCCGCCTCTTGCCAAAATATGTTGTCGGCCAATTTCCGTGTCTATGCATTTCCTGTTTTTGTCATTGTCGGTCAATTTCCGCCTCTTGCCAATTGCTGTCGATCATTTTCCATGTTTCGACATTTATACTTGTCGGCCATTTTCCGGGTTGATGCTATTCCGTGTCGACGCTATTCCAGCTTTTGCCAAATATTTGTTATACAAATTAGCTATGTATATTCAATTGTCGACCATTTTCCGTGTCGACGCTATTCCGCCAACCGGAAGAAACACTTTTATCCATCAGGTGGGCGAAGCGTTGATCTATAACAGTCTTCACCTCATCGATCCATCGAGTGGGAGGTCTTCTTCTCCACTTCCCTCGACTTGTATCAACATATTGAATTTTCCGAATCATTCCTCTTGCTTCCTCATAATAAGTCCGAAATACGATAGCTTTTCTTTCAATATCATCGAGCTTGTGCTGACTTGGTAGATTAACGTTGTATGTTTACTTGAATGCACGATGCAGCTGACAGAGTACAATACACATCTCGGTTGTTAACCTGTAATCTCTTATTTCTGGTAAATTCGTTATTCACTTGTGAGGAATTTGGCATTAAAATATCAAACCTACAAACTCAACAAGTCAGGGATATTAATTTCTTCTAATACTACACATTCGATATTCATGCCGTCCAAGGCAACTTTCTTCTCCAGCACCACATTTCAAGGGCATTGATTCTCTTTCTGTCCTCTTTTCTCACAGTCCATGATTCCGCACCGTATAAAGCTAATCTGGTGTACACTAGTCTCTTTTTGGTTTTCTAAGATACATTGCTGTTTTCCATATGTCAGTCCCCAACCTGCTGCTCTACCTAAGCCCAATCTCCTAATCTCTCTGTGCAACCGCCATTTGTCGCCAGTAGATAGAAATCATAGAAGATATAAAATACAAATCGATATTATTCTAATTAAAACGTATTCTTGTTAACGTTGTTAAATATCTTATTGTTATTTAGAAATATTTAGAACATTATATTTATTATTTTACTACTTTTCTTGTTGTTGTTCCTATTTTATTATTATATGGAACATATTTTGTCATATGTATTTTTAAAGTTTACATCTAATACAATATGCTTTTATATTAACGTTTAACTAATTTTGTTTATCTACTGTAGAAACAACATTAATCTGCATTAAAGTCATGGCAAAGTCTAAAATATATACGATGTACTCTAATAATGTTTATACTGTTATAAGACAAACGGATAATTATCCCCGTCGAGTTATCTATTGACTTTTTGTAGTCTAAACTCTGACCTGTATTTTAAACTTTCATAGGTAGCCCCCTGATATTATCTTTTACTAATATGCAAATATACTATTTAAAAGAGGCGTTAGAACCAGGTGAACTCAAAAATGAATTAATATACTAATAGCTTATCAGCAGTATTATTAATATTACTTTTCGCATATATGTAATAAAACTTTGTTAATTTAGTGTTCAAATAAATGTATTTATCAGTCAATTACTTTTTCTAAATTTTGTTGCTTTTTTAGTTTACAGTTTACTGTCATCTTCCAAAGTTAAGATATATGTACAATAAACTTCCCTAGCTAACAATTGTACATATTACGCTGATTATACTTTAAACAATTAATAGTATCACATTATAGAATGAGTTATTTTGAACATTATACAATTATTAACTGATAAACTGATATATTTTTTAAAATACAGTAAAATGTATTTTTGACATATTCTGTTCATCACTTTACTTTATACATGCCATATAATATTGACTTATTAATTGTCCTAAGTATGTGCAATACAAAATATAGATGAAAGATTTTATCATTTGTACTTACAAAAATATTTCATAACAACTGCCTATTAAAAATATAAGCCTCAAACCAATGAGTAAGAAAGAGTTATGACTCTGTTATTTGTTAAGGAAACATATTGGTAGAAAAAATAAAAATGTTTCTTAATAAAATAGAAGAAAAAAAAATATTTTAAAATAATGTATTGAAGTTTTTAAATATTACTAATTAGAATTATATTTATAATTACATATAAAAAATGTTTTGATTATTTTGATTATACGCATTTTATTCAAATAATAAAAAGACCAAAATACTGTACAGCTTACAATTATAGTAAGAAATCGGAAGATTTGAGAAATATAGATGATGAAATTAAAGTACAATTTCATTCATTTCCTCGACACTTACAAAGATAAATTGTTATCAATTAATTTGAATTAATTAATTTAGCTGTGTATAACTATTACATAGTATAATATTGAAAATTTGTCTAAAATTAGCTAATAGAGACAATTTCTTGCCTTTTTCATAATATGTCTAAATTGATACTTAGAATTCATTTCTATCATCTAAAACGTTCTATTTATATTCAAAAATATTTTTTCGTAATATTTTGTAATAAAATGGATTATATTGAATGCTTATTTTGTTAAAAAAATGTATTGTGTAATGTATATATCTACTAACTATATTGTTTAATTATGAACCATTTTTGTAAGTTTATAGAATTTTATTATTTATTGTCACATTTTCACATTTTTCTTAATTTAAAAAAGAAAATAAATGATATAATTCGCAAACTTAATAATGATTTTAATTTATGTGTATATGAATATTACAATTTAATTATACATATATAAATTATTCATGATTTTCAATGAATGTATATGTATAATTAAATTGTAATATTCATGTACACATAAATGTATATGTATATTTATTCATTATCATTATGATTTAAAACCATTAATGTACATTTGATATATAGCTTATATTACAATTTAATTGTATTTTTGGTATTATACTAAAAATATCGATCCTAAATAATTTCAAAATTTGACAGAGAAATATTTAATTTAATTTTTAAATTTAGTGAAACTGAAAATAGTTATTAGCTATTAATTTATATAAAGTAACTTAAAAAAATGCTAAAATATATTTAAAATAATTTAATAATTTAATGAAGCATAACAATGTAATAAATAATTTTGTATTTTATTTAATTTTATTTAAAATATACTACTTACAAGTTATTCATTATATTGTTGTTTATGAAAAAACGTGAATTTTTAGTTAGTTTGTTTAATCAAAATGTAATTGTAATGATTGAATTCTCCATATTGTTTCATATAGTTTTTATGAAAAAAATTATCTGCCAACAAACGTTTTCTAGCGATAAACCTCTTCCTACTAATTACTATCTGCCTCAAATCTTCTTTGCCCAGATTCAAATTTTAAGAAAATCTTTAAGAACATTTCACTTTCGGACATATTCGTCTCATCTTTCTTTCTGTAACATTATCTGCTTTTCTCTCTATCAATAATAGTAATTCTGTAATATTAATTATACTTGAATTATAAACATGTTAATTTAGCAATCACTAAGGATTTATAGAAATTAATACATTAATTTTAAAACGGTCACGTTTTAACGATCCTATATCATTGAATTAATGTAATTTAAAATCGATTTGCTTTAATTAATTGTCGGATATTCACAAATGTTGAAATACTATCTTATTGTTTATAGTTGTATATTATTATTGTATAAAGCAATGAATAGAGAAGCCTTTACTTTAAATACGTTTTATTTCAAAAGTCAATACATTATTTCGTTTTGCATAGTCATTTTAATGTGTCTTAACTAGAGTCCTTGCCCTCTTCTTCCTACTCAACATATCATCTGACACCACTGTTTAATACTCATTGCACGAACATTAGTAGTCTTAATTGTTAATTATAATTAACATGATTATACACAAATATTAAATAAATATACGAGATAATATAAACTAGTACATTTACACAAATTTAAAGTGAAGTAGTAGCTAGCTAACATATAAATAATAATAAATGGTACTTTCTGCATTAAAGTCTTGTAAATGAATACTCTAATAATGCAATAAACGTAATTCAAAATATGTTGTACTTTAACAAGTTTATTCGACAATATAAGATAAGCCTAACCGTTTTTTTTCCAAAATCCTGAAAATACGCTCTTCTATTCCTATATACGAGATTTTACGAAGCACGATTGGTAACTTTTCTGGTTAAGTTGGTAAGTTTATTGACATTAAGAAATAAAGAGTTGAGATGATATACACAAAAAACTTACATAGACTCGTATCTGTCGCTTAAATGTAGAATCAAGTTTTGCTGTTTGATTATAAATCCAAATTTATAATTAATTACTAATTAAAAAGTTATTACAAGCTTGTATCCTGTCTATGTAAAGGCATACGGTTGCGAATCAAATTTGCATATGTGAATATATTGCTGGAAAGATTATAGTGCTCCAGGGAAATGAGCTATGGTCTTAAGAGATGAAACTTGAAGCCAAGGAAACATAAAATATTTCATTAACATAAATAAATGTGTATAGCTGAATTTGGTTAAGTATATTACTAGGAATATAGTACATATTATAAGAAACATGTTATATGTTATAAACTGATTTGAATTTTTCAAAGCTTATAATTTCGAGAAAAGTGTATGTGTTAATAATTACAAAATAATTGCTGTAAAAGTTGACATAGTTATTTTGATTTTAATTCAATTTTCTTTATAAATTAATATTTGTCATATTATAAATGAAAAAATATACCATGTAGTTTAATTTTCACTTTGTATGTTCAGTTGTTTTTTGGAAATATAACATTTATAAAAAATCATTGTGTGACACATATTACATGCTCACTTACAAATATTTGAAAGAATTCAATCTTTTCTAAAAATATTCTATACTATATATCTTTTATTTTATTAAATATGTATTCTAACAATTAATTACACTAATTTAACCTTATTATTAAATAATATTTGATTATATTCATAGACAATTTGTTAATAATGTCACGTAACTGTAATATTTCAAAGCAACTGGCAATATCTTCCAGATTTCTAAAAAAAATTGTTATTGGATTATATTACTTTATTAAATGTATTTTTATTAAAATCTTATCAAAGGCCACCTGAATTATTAGTTTATATTTTGTTTCGGTTAAAAGATGCATATTTATAATTTTATATTCACATATTTTAAGATATTGCAATAGTGTATTGCATTGGTATATTTATTTATTTATAGGCGATAGGCCGAAATCAGGATACGCCCCCAATCACACCTTCAGCTCGTCAGAGTCACAATAAGAAGAAGAATATATCGGAGAAGGTACTTCCTTGTGAGTGTCTTTTATTACTTTTATTTTAACAAAATACAAATCTGTTTATTTATTTTTTATATTATGCGCTTTTTTGTTTACAAATTTTCGTTAATTACTCATATACATATAATATATGTATGTATATACACCTACATATACTGTATAAACATATCTACAATTACATGTTACCTCTATAATTGAATCTATGTTTGCATTAAAAATTTCTATTCATGCGTTTTTTAAACATGCATATTTTTAAAAATATGATAGCAGTTGATTATTGTATGTCAATTAAATATGTATGCAGTATGTCGATTTTTCTACATACTTGTTCAAATTCGAATCAATTAGTTTTAACTTGTTTCGGCAGAGACCAATCACTTAGTATCAAACTAAATATATAAATAAATTTCTATCAATAATTATCAAAATGCAAACCATCTTCCTTGCTGATGTATCTATATATAAAGATATACATATGTATGCTTAATGATGCACATGTGAATAAATTCTAGATACAGTTTGAAATAAGTATCTATTTGAGATGACACAGTGACCATGATAATGTAAGAATAGTATTGTTTGACTTAATTTTGAATGAAATATGTTGTGATCCACTCGGCTAATATAATATGTGGACAAGCAAGAGCCCTAAGCAAGCATTGACAAACTGTTAAAGACAAATATTTGCCAGCTAACTAGTTGTAAAAGTATTAATTACTTTAGAAAGTGGGAAATAGGAACCTAGGAACTGCAGGAACCATTGGATTTTGTATCTGTTAGAAACTGGTACCATTTAGAAAAAAAATTAATTTGTTATTCTTTTATTAGAAAATATTTCAAAATATAAATTTACAGGGTGTACAGAGACATAGCCTATAATAATTATCATATATAACTATATATCATATATTATATGTCTAATAAATCGATAATGACTAAATGACTAAATAACTAAAATCACTAAATCCATTTGGCGTGAATTTAAGTGACTCATTTTTACACGCTATAACACTATGGCACCACCTACATTAGCAGATACCACCATATGACACCAGTACCGGTCTCTATAAAATATTTCAAAATAATAATAACGGACAAGAAATGAAACTAATTTATTCAATACTATAATACAATTTGTAACTGTACATGTTTTTGAAATAATCATTCATATAAAATAGTATTTGATCACATTTTATAAGTGCATTTTCTATTTAAATATGTGTTTTAACCAAAAATTTAGTATGTTATTTACAAATTAATACATTGTGTAAAAAAAATAATTTTAATTTATAAAGCAAAGGTTGTTAAACTTTACTTTAAAGTATTATAATATAACATTAAGCGTTTCTTAAAGGACGGATATGTGTTAAACTATGCTCTTTATTACAATAGAACAACTAATTCATATATATATAAATGCTTATATTTATTGGTGCCTTTTTATACTGTAACACGACTACATATTTAAAAACATTTGACTTCAATATCTTTCTGTCAAAATACATTAAATTCTAAATAATGAGTAACAAAATGGACTAAGAATTAAAATCGTTAAGACGTTTAATTTTTCTAGTAATTGTAACTATTTTTGTTTCGCGTGACTGTATTTTCAAATATTTTTTTACTGATATAGTTTATATATATGTGTGTGTTTTTTAAGGATATTAATACAAAAAAGATGAAGGTACACTTATCATTTCCGTTCGTGGATTGTGAAATAAGATTGTGGACTGTCTGTCTTAAACTGCCTTCTTTCACCTCCAGTGGCCCTTGTGATAGACAGTTGAACTCAGAGATCTATTATGTGACTTACAAAGGTGATAAAATCCACCCATTCATTAGTTTATAGAGATTAATTAGTTGCTAAACTTTGGACTTGTTAAGAGATAGATAATTTCCGTAAATTTGTTATGAAGTTTACTTGAGTCAATTCTGTTGAATGTGAAGATAAGATGTAGCATATAGTAAAAGTCTATAAAATAAACAAAGTACATTTTCTGATGTGCTTATGTTTATATTTGGTGAAGCTTATTTATCAACAAAATTTTAAGAATATAACCAGGTAGTAAGAATTATCAAACTTATAATTCTGCGTGTATTAGTATACAATATATAGTATGCATATATAAATTTAAAAAGTACACTAATCTTCTGACTATCTATTTTTATTGCTAATGTTATCCAGTATAAATGCAAGAGTATAAAAATCTTTGTTACTGTACATAGTGTGAAGTTATTCATACAATCTTTATATCTTTCAAGTATTATATTTTTTAGAATAAAACGGAGGTGTGAATTTTCTATGGTAATTTTTATTAACTACATACTTATAATGCATTTATTTGCAAATATATTTTTAAATTCAATATATAAATCAACTAATCCCTCGATCAAATCATGTAACTTAATGTCTGCATAAAGTTATACATAAATCAATGTTTTAAATGCTAAATAAAAAAATTATGTTAATTAGATAAATATTCAGTCCCAACAAAAAATAATGTTAATCAACGGTATATTGATTAACACCTTTAATAATACTTTTCAGTCGCACACAACGTCATTGCATTGACACCTTTACCAGACGAACTACATTCGGATTACATCAATGCTTCCTGGGTAGATGTAAGTGGCCATGCTTTGCAATAATATTCATCGTTTAGTTTATGTGTGTATTTCTAGTTACAATACCACGTAAGTTTACACTACATATTACACGAATATTAAAATCAACTAAAATCTTTACGTTTTTATTTAATTCTTATAAATTTTGATCAATCTGCAGTTATTTAAATTAGCCTTCACTTAATAATAAAAATAGCAATATTTCATAAATTATGCTATAGGCTCCATAACTTAAACATATCCAATATTTATCTTTAGGGGATTATTTCCCACTGTTACGTCACGAGTGGTACTAACCCATATATAATTTTTTTTGTATAAATTACATGATGGTCTCATTAATGTCAAGAGATGTTAATAATAAAAATATAATACTATTAATTATTCAGATAAGCATAATATTGTTTTAATTTTCAATAAAAATATCTCTAAAATTATATCTATGATTTCCATTAATATTTGATAAATATTCGTAGCTTTTTTTCATACAACATACTTACTTATAGCTAGCATCTATAGACCTTAATATCTTTAATTAACACTCTCTGCTAAATAATCAACTTTTTTATAGCACGAGTTTAATCATACAATTTACGAGTAAAGTAGTAAATTATTAAATTATTATATTTTGGTAGGCATCTTTCATTGATTTCTAATACTTACATTCTCAGTAACGTATTCGTGTATATTACACAATTTATGATAATTATATACTATTATAAACTAGATCTGCACGGGAGATCGCTTACAACAAATGGAATTACACAGAAATGAAATAATTCCAAATCAGAAAAACTCCGAATTGAAATAATACCAAATAGCAGTTGTCCTGAACAAAATACATGTTTGCTTTGGGAGTTATAAATGATTTTTCTTATAATTAAAATATCGTAGAGCGTTATTTTATTCAACGATTTTTTCATTTCGATGTTATTCCATTTAATAAAAGTCAATACTATGAAGGTACAATGCGTATCTTCGGTATTATTTGGGTATACTGTACATAGTTATATTAATATATATTTCCACCATAGCTTCCCATTCGCAAGGCTTTATTGTTCTTAAAATATACACTTATTAATTATTATTATTATATTAGACAGGCATTCAAATCTACAGTCAAAGATATCTATTAGAAAGTATCAAAGCACTTCCGTTATATAATTTTTCTTATACTTAACTGCAATCTTGATAAACGTTCAAACTAATAATAGAGAGATATTTATTGCCTATAACTAAACCAAACCAAAGCAAAACATAAGTTAAACTATAGAAACTATAGAATGGCAGCACCCAACTTCTGTAAATAATTTTCTAATATTAAATATATAGTTTAGATTCAATTTATAATAAATTTTTGTATACTTTTAAATATTTATTCTCATTAAATTTATGTTTTGAGTGGTAGACATTACTTCAACGATATTATCTTGAAAAACTTTTAAAAATTACAAACTTACCAAATTTTAGGGTGAAATTAATTAATTTTTATTTAAAATAAACTCAATTTGTGTTACCGATTATTTTACAAAAAGTTGTTAAAGTTATCGAGGTTCTTTTTAAAAATTAAAAATTCTTAGCTGAATGTATTTAGTATTTTATTGTATTGCTTTATTATATGGAAAAGCTAATAGTAATTAATTTTGCTGGACAAATACATAGATAACAGTTGCACAAAACCATATCTAAAAGTAATTGAGTTGATCAATTGTCAGTGAATGCACATTATATTATTTTATTTGTGACAGATTTTAACATTTAAAATTTGTATATATTGTCCTATATACTGCTATAATGACCTCTATAAATTGTATATATGCCCATTATACGTGCATAAATACATCTATTATCTATGGTTTTGGAAGACTTGCGCTATCTAGCATAATATGTTTATGAAGAAGAGAAGGGGGAAGGAGGGGATGTCTTATCGTTCTCCATCAAATGTAGAATATATACACATAATAATATTAACATAACATTGGTCTAGGTTGCTATAATACAGACAGTAATAACTATGCTACATATAAATAAATGTTCACCACATTTAAACATTACTATGTAACAATTATTGGGGGTCCACACGCGAGCGAGACAAGAAGAGATGAGAGATGCGTATACTTGAGAGTAAGTAATTTAAGGTACTCCTGGAATGTTGATAAAACAATTAACATCCTATGCACCACCGATACAACACTATTCTGGCAATTTAAATAGGAAGCTAGAATAGAGATAAAGAGAGAGCATTATAGAGCTTACTTTTAGATGGGCAATCTTCAAAACAAGTTTACAATTTACTTTATAATACCACATAATTATATCTGTTAGCATTGTACATTATTGCATTATATATCATAACATAAATGATACTAGTTTTAAAGTATATACATATCTGTACATATATATATTTATACATATTTACAAACATAAAATATTTGTTAAATAGGCACACTGGAATTCATTTCCGTGATAAAATTTCAGTTAAAATGATTATTTAAGGCTTTAAGCAAACCCACTTCATAATATAATTATTTGCAAAAATGTAGTTTGTACATATAATATATTGTATATAGATTACAAGTGGTAGCAAGTAAATTCTCTGTATGAATAAGTTGTAAATATAACATACAATGGAATATTAATAAGGGATGTATAAGTGAAGCATAAAAAAAGATATGAGCATGTCAATCAATTAAATAGTACGTGCAAAGCATGACAAGAAAGAATAATCATTTTTTCTCTTTCTATGAATGCTATGAGTAGAAGTGAATTTCTTTTGTTTCAGAATAACTGCAGCCTGATACAGTTTTTTTAATGGGCGAGTAAGCGCACAATATTTGAACACTAACAACTCTAAGCACAATTGTATGTACTAACAACAGTAATTGAAGTTTCACAATAAAGTCTGATGTAAAGTCTATGCTTACACGAATTTTAGGATAATAAATTATAAAATTGTTTTATGATATGACAATATAGGTCAATAATTTAAATATATGTACATTTGAGACACCAAAATATTGTAAAACGAGTTTTGGTAGTATATAAGATTATATTATAGTAAATATAATGTTTTAAAAATAAAATTTTCATTGAAGAAATAATGTGTGGATTTAAAACATTTATGTAGAGTACAATTAATATACTGGTAAATTGTACTCCGCGATTCTTAAGTACATTTATACATTAAATTAAGATAAAATCGATAGATCGGCAATCAATAACTTTGTCAAGAAATCTTTAAAATAGCGACTGCCTAAAAAGTGTATGCATAAACATTCATTTAAGGTAAATTTTCTTATTGATATTTGTTTAATACAAATAATAGAATTATATTATCCTTAGATATATCTGTCTTATGTAACTTGAATTTAAGGTATCAAAAACTGATATGTATTTTATTATTTGACGTAAAAATGTACATGTAGTTTTTATTCCTTTTTAGGGGTTTCGAAAGCCGAGAAAATATATCGCTACCCAAGGTAATACAATTACATGCATTTTGAATATACATCTTAAATAGTAATATAGTTCATCTGCACCATTAGCTTATTTTACAAATATACAATATACATATTGTGTTTTATTTCATAATTATATTGCAATAAAATGTATTATCATCCTTTGTAGTTATTGTCTGTTAATAATTTTGTGTATATTTCTCTATAATATTTGCATCATTTATAAGCAAAATAATTATTTAATCAATGTAATTAACCGAAATAGAGTTTTATAACAGTAGTAGGGAGGGTTAGAGAGTAAACATATCACCCTCCATCAAAATTAAACTTATGACGTAAGATCAAATTTGGGGGCATGCAATTTCTGCCGGGCCGTATCCTATAGTAAAGTAAGACATTGTGCGCGTAAATTAAACACGTGAAACACTATTAAATTTAAAATTACTTAGTAATGTTGATGTTTGCGCGCGTCATTAAAACACACATAGCAAAAATTTGAATTTTAAAGTATGTACATGCAATTATTACTTTTTATTATAAAAATTCTCAATTATAACCAAAAAATGTGCGCATTCAAATTCTAATAAAAAAATTACTTAAGTTTGTCAAGTTTACCCACATTATTCAAAACCTTAAAACACGTATAGCGCAAAATTAAAATTTTCAAAATACACGGAAAATTCAAAGATTTTACAAACATTTCTTAATCTTAACAAAAATATGTTTACGCGGAAAAAAAATGTTTTCTGTGTTACCCCGCATCATTTAAATAAGTGGCACATAAGAATAAATTGAGAATTTTAAATGAGCACATAGAAAGTCTTATATGAATTATTTGGTTCTATAAAGGTCGATTTCTTTAATTGGGGTATCAAATTTGGTTTTGCAATGGTTTGCGTGCTTCCTATCCAGAATAATTACTTATAGTCTCGTAATACTGAGGACAATTTTTTAATTAGGATTATTAATATCAAAACAATCAGTTCAAATTATGTATATTTTTCGTAGGACAAAAATTGATTATCATTCATTGCTTCTTTTTATTTTTACTGACTTTCTAAAGTTCTCTAGACTTATAAAAATCTCATAAAGTTTGCTTCGAGTTCCCAAAACTCCTAAATAGTTCCCTGATCTGATATCTAAATTATTTCTAAATTCTCTAATGATTCCATGAAATATTCTAGTTCTCTCAGCTGATAAATGATTTCTGAAACTCCTCAATGATTCCTAAAAGTTCTCTAAACTACATAATGATCCATAAATAATTCATATTAGTTCACTAAGCAATGAACTGCTTTTTAAAAGTTTCTTAACACTAGAAGCGCCAAAGACGTCAATTGACGATTTTTGTTTTTTTAATTGTTGTGACTTTTTTAAATTTGATTT
>JAYRBW010007064.1:0-13588 GCA_036023295.1 Invenusta paracnida
AAATATAACTAGTATGTTTGATTAAAATTTCTGTCAGATTTTAATTCCGGGAACTTTTTGATCGCCCCTCGTATATACATAAGTATAATACGTAACTATGTACATTTAGTATTATCTTTTATGCCTTGATTAAAGCCTACTTGGTTATTTGTATTTTAAGATTTTATTTCTAAAAGGAATATATATATGTATATAAATAAGTTTCACACTATTATTATTAATGCACATCTAGTATGTACTATAAATTTAATTATATTATTGTTTATGTACATATATAGGATAATGATATGAACGAATGCAATCGATACAAATGCACGACGCCGAATATAATTTAGACTACTGATAAGTTTAAATTTTAAAAATGATTGTTCCTACTTAGAGGTAGTTGTTAAACATTTATATTTGATCAAGATTAAGGCTTTTAGCATCGATGCTAGTATTGATGAATTTTATATCAAAATAGATTATGTTGATAACATTTTAAATGATAATTATGACTTTCCGAATATCGAATTAGAACCTCCAGTCAAGAGAGTGTGTTTTGGAAATGCTTTGGAAGAGGACATAACAAAACATGAACAGCAACCTAACATCGAAAAAGATTAACGAAAAGATAAGGTGGGCTGTAAAAACGTTTGACTCGTGGGCAGCAGAGAAACGTCAAGCCAGTATTAAGGACATTAACGATAAAGACTTCAGAAACCGAAAAAAACGATCTCGAAATTTGTAAGACGTCAAGTTGATGATAAATTATTATTATACTTCGAAGACTTTATTTAAAACCATCATTTGTCTTCAGGACACTAGTCAAAAAGCTTTCCACCATGCAGATGGATAAACGATATGACATTTTAACCATTTCAAGTTACATCGGACGCAGAAATGAAGAGACTGACAGAATGAGTTTCTGTGTGAAAAGAATGCAAATGACATCATTACAAGAGAAATGGAAGAAAGGACATGAAGTAAGAAAGTATTAGGAGAAAGTGATCCTCACACTCTTGAATACAGTAATATTCGTGTTTGGTAAGCAACTAGCTTTGAGTAGAATACAGGAACAATGAAGCTTAAAATGAAGATAATTCAGCATTATGGGAGAGGTTGGCAAAGAATGCATACTTTACCAAGAAGAATGTTCCACAACAAATCAAGGGTGCATGTTGCATAGGAAAATCCAACTAAAAGAAATAGTTATTTCGCGTAATACTGATGAAAAAATTTGCGTGCCGTCAGACTTTTCTTGAAATATCGCTCACTCTGACCTGACGAAGAAAAATCGGACACATCTTTTTATTATTTTATTTATTTTTATTACCTAAAGTTTCATGCTAGTGTGCTTTATTTTAATGATTATTCAATAAATTATATTCAAATAAATGCATTCTAAAAATTCATGCATTTGAATTACAATGTAATTTGAACTTAGCAGGGGTTTAATATATTATTATGATATCATATATTGATTTGACTATCTACACATATTTGTTTTTTTCATTTCGTTTAATTTAGTAAATTTGAGTAAAAAATCATTAATTCTAAATATTGATAAATATTTAATTAATTTATTAAAAATATATTGATTTCTATTAATTTATGATTTCAAAACTTACTACAAATATTATCAGCCCATAAACTGCATTAATCTTTATACTTACATTGTTTATTTTATGAATTTAACAAATATATAATAATAGATTTCAAAATTCCAGAACTATGTTTTCGACGCAAACTCAACCCTATAATTTTTCCAGTTCGTAATATATATATATATATATTTGGTATTTTGAAATATTATGGATATATTGTGCATGCTGCCATGGAACAATATTTTGTGGTTAAAATGTAATGCATTCTTTCTTTACTGTCTTCAGGATCATATCACAGTTATCTCCAAGATTGCCGAAGTCGCCGGCAAGGAGTATGCCATTGAACAAGCCCTCAACAAAATGCAGGGTGAGTGGGAAAACGTCAAGTTTGAAGTGATACCTTACAAGGACACTGGCACCTACATTATCAAGGTCGCCGAAGAGGTCAATCAACTTCTAGACGATCACATTGTCATGACGCAATCCATGGGATTCTCGCCCTACAAGAAGCCCTTTGAAGAGCGTATTAACAGCTGGGAGAGCAAACTGCGCACGACGCAAGATGTCATCGACGAGTGGCTTCTCTGTCAGCGCCAGTGGCTCTATCTTGAGCCTATATTTAGCTCAGAAGATATTAATCGCCAACTTCCAGTTGAAGGAAAACGCTACGCTACAATGGACCGGATTTGGCGAAAAGTGATGAAAGCAGCAAAGGAAAATCCCTCAGTAATCGGCCTGTGTCCGGACAATCGACTGTTGAACAACCTCCGTGAGTGCAATAAACTTCTAGACCAGGTACAGAAGGGCCTGAGCGAGTATCTGGAGACTAAGAGACAGGCCTTCCCGCGGTTCTACTTCCTCTCGGATGATGAGTTGCTCGAGATTCTCTCGCAGACCAAGGACCCAACTGCTGTGCAACCGCATCTTAGAAAATGCTTCGAGAACATGGCTAAGGTGAGTCTCACTAAGTAGCTTTTTATTCCCATAGAAAGAATATTTTCTATTTTTCATAATTGTATTAATAATATAAAATATAACTTGTGTATTGTTGAACAATTATCTTGATTGAATTTTAAATAACTTTTGAAATAATTCTTTATTTATCCGAAGTCTTTATTTTGTCAGTACTTCTTCGTTATTAACATGATATATAAGTCGCCGTTTTTATTTAGATTCAATAATTTTTAACTAATACTATTGAGTAAATTACTTTGCTAAATTTTTAACTTCAATAAATTAGTAAATTAAAAAAGTATTTTTCACATTAAGACTGATAGTTCACATATAGCTGACCAGAAATCTTTCTCTATTTAAACCAATACCTAATATATAATGTAGAATTCAATATGAATAAATAACATTAATAACTTTCATCGTTTTGTGCTTAGAGTAAGGATAGATAATAATTTAAAATGTTATCAATTCTCTATTCAGTTTAATATATGTACTATACTAAATTCCAAAAACATTTTAAATGTTCTATTTCAAAACATTATAATAGTTTTCTGTTGTACATATTATGCATTATATATTTTTGTAAATAAATATACAATATATGATATTTGAAGAATACTGACTTACCTAGACTAATTTCAAAATTGTAGTTATATGGAAAAAATAGCTAAAATACCTCGGTATCGATTACTCCTTGGTAAGGTGTTGCTACTTCTTTTCACATCAGGAGTCATTTTTCACTGTTTCGCCAACCTTCTGACAAGCTGACGCACTACCAATGCGTATCCTTCCAAATTGTATTTAAGATTATTTTCGTTATTTTAAATTATCTATCAAAATATTACTGGTTGAAAAAATAGATAGCTTGTCATTTTATGTAGAATTAAGTATTGTAAAATAACACAAAGAAGTGATGTTCAATAATACTAAATCTATTTATATAAAATTGTTGCTTATTTTTCAACAACATACTTTTAAGTTATATTTATTTTCTTTTGTTGTATTATCGTTAACAGCTTGGGTATTTACATTTATATATATTATTTTATAACTTAAAGTGAACACCATTTTGACACTATTTTGCCGAAAATAACATTTTAGATTAGTTAATTTATAGACTATACTCTTAAAAATTTAAAGTTTGAGATACAAATTAAAAATGTATATATCTAGTGAGCGTTTCTAATATATTTTTATGATCTATTAATTGTAATAACACGTGGTTATATAAATTTTAAAATAATATGTTATTAATGAGAATTGCTTAAATCAATGCAAATGTACAAACTTCAGTTATCCTTGACAGTACGACGGTTGATAAAGTCTTGTGTTACTATTTTCTTCTCGTGATACAGCTCCAATTTGAAGAGAGCCTGGAGATCACAGCCATGTACTCAGGAGAGGGTGAGAAGGTGGGTTTCACCCGGACCACCTATCCCACTGGGAACGTCGAGGAATGGATGCTCGAAATTGAGAACATGATGCGTGATTCTCTGCGGACAATCATTGGTCGAGCTCTTGCCAACTATGTTCAGGTGGGTTTCAGATTTACAAGTTCGCTGCTTTATGTCGTATATTTTATTAACTTCTTTACGAAGATGAATATGAAATTGTATAATAAGTTTGTATTTCTATATAGTTTATTAAGTAGCTTTTTAGTACAGCTGTTTGCAGATTATAATAAAGCTCTTTCAATTAAAAGTTTATAAACCTAAAAAAATAGGTAGTTTTACTGAATGTAATATAAGTTAGATTTGGTTTATATCACTATAAATTTGCACTAAAATTTTGTTTTAAATTTTGTTTATATTGAAGATAAAATTAAATATAATAACTGATTAATTTATTGATGGGTTGTATTTTTCAATTTAGTGTATATTTTATATTTCGAGTCAAACCATTATTTGTTTCATTAATGCGTATATTGTATTTGCATAATTTAATGTATTGATTATTTTTGCTTTTTTATATCGTACATCAAATATAGACCTCATTTTGCTGCATTAACGCTATAGTTCCATTCTGGTAACCAATATTTACTATTCAATTATTTTGTTAATTTAGTATAATCTAAAGTATTATTTATTTACTTATTTGAAGAAATTATGAGATATCGTTTATATTGTGTTAAATATTTTCTTGTTAATTGACATTATAATATTTATTGAATTATGATTAATATTATGCTGTATCTATATTTGCTTCATTCATCCGACGTCTATAAGTTTAAATATACATTTTAATCGTAAATATTCACCATTCTAGATTCCCAGGACAGAGTGGGTGTTACAGTGGCCAGGTCAAGTTGTCATCGCCGGCTGTCAGACCTACTGGACAACTGAAGTAACCGAGGCGTTGGAACGTAAGGACATTGCTGGCATCTATCCCAACTTGCTCACTCAACTGGACGGCCTGCGAGAGCTGGTGCGTGGGGATCTGAGCAAAACAGGGCGAATGACACTCAGCGCTCTCATCGTCATTGAGGTCCATGCCCGCGACGTTGTCAACAAAATGATTGAGGAGGGAGTACAGAACTCTAACGATTTCGAGTGGATCAGCCAACTCCGCTACTACTGGTCCAGTGATGAGCATCTCAAGATTCGCGCAGTCAACGCAGAATTTCAGTACGGCTATGAGTACCTTGGCAACTCCAGTCGTCTTGTCATCACTCCGCTCACCGATCGATGCTATCTGACGCTCACTGGAGCTCTCCATCTCAAGTTTGGTGGCGCACCAGCCGGTCCTGCAGGTACAGGCAAGACTGAGACCACGAAGGATCTCGCCAAGGCATTCGCAATCCAGTGTGTTGTCTTTAACTGCTCTGATCAGCTCGACTTTATGGCTATGGGAAAATTCTTCAAGGGTTTGGCATCAGCCGGAGCATGGGCCTGTTTCGACGAATTCAACCGAATTGACATCGAGGTATTGTCCGTAGTGGCCCAACAGATTGCCACCATCCAGAAGGCGCAGGCGCAGCGGCTGGACCGATTCATGTTTGAGGGTGCGGAGTTAGCATTAAAGGCTTCCTGTGCTGTCTTCATCACTATGAATCCCGGTTATGCTGGCCGAACGGAGTTGCCCGACAACTTGAAGGCGCTCTTCAGACCTGTGGCTATGATGGTTCCGGACTATGCGCTCATTGCGGAGATATCGCTCTTCTCGTTCGGATTCGGAGAGGCACGTAAGCTTGCCAAGAAGATTGTGACTACCTTTAAACTTTCTTCTGAACAGTTGTCGACACAGGACCACTACGATTTTGGTATGCGAGCCGTGAAAAGTGTCATCTCGGCGGCGGGTAATCTCAAGAGACAGAATCCCACCATGAGCGAAGTATGATTTATTTCCAGATTGTCTTTTATGCTTACAATGCGTTTTTCTGATAATTAAATTGGCAAATTTCTTGAAGTAAAATATAATTTATTCCTATTGATCAACCAATAGAAATTATAACTTTACAAATTAAATTTTCCATATAATTATTCAGATACTATTTTCATCATAATCATACTTCATTTCTATACATATTCTTAGATAATTTATACATTAGCAAGTGATTTATTTAAAATCATGCGTTAATATAATAATGAGATGAGCTTTAAAGTATTTATGCGAAGATTGAATTTATCGAATGGGATATTATGTTATAATTATATGCTATATATTATATCTAATTATATATATGTATATACGTATATTAATAAATTGTAAGAGTTTTCAATAATGGTAATTTTTACATTAAAATAATTTTTAATAGTTTGTTACGGTATTTTTGATACCTATTAGCCCTTTATAAAATTAATTATATATCTTTGCTCTCAACCACTAAAAGTTATTTTACTATCTATTAGTTATCTAGAAATGTTAATCGTACTTTATTTTGACTCTGTAGTATTACATTAAATATTCAACTTGTAAAAAATGTCTTGCAAAATTTCTCGGGTATTTTAAATGCTGTTGTAATTCAATATTTAGTTTAGTAATATTGATTTAAAATATTTAAACTATCTTGGTATTATTTTATTGTATTTTAAATTCCAATTATTCTCTTTTAGGAGCTCATTTGCCTGCGTGCTATTCGTGACGTCAATGTTCCTAAATTCCTCATGGACGATCTCAAACTCTTTAATGGTATCGTCTCTGATCTCTTCCCCAACATCAGGTAAGGTTTTTTGTCATGCTATTAACTTAATCGTATAATGCTAACTATTATTTTTTAATAGATAAAAATGCCTAACCCTAAAACATTATTTATTTTTTCATCAACTAATATTAATTCAGATATCTAACGTGAGTATCTTATTGCATGCTTTTTGGTTGAAAATTCACTGTTAGTAATTTTTTAGTTTTATTAGTTTACATTTAATTGACAAATTTATTTTGAATTGTAGTTTGTTATATTTTAGTTTTGTGGTTATAAATAAGTATATTAAATATATAACTTATTATTCGCTTATTTTTTCAGAGAAGAACCGATTGATTATGGAGACTTGATGACATCAATAAAGAAAGCTTGTCTTAAACAAAGTCTCAAAGATGTTGATGGTAAGAGCATAAATTGTATGATATATCTTTGACATCTTTGTGAAATAACTATCTCTAACATGTTTTTTTTTGTGTTTACCGTTAGATTTCACTGACAAGTGTATCCAACTCTATGAAACAACGGTTGTTCGTCACGGTCTCATGTTGGTAGGACCAACAGGCTCCGGTAAAACCAAGGTAAATGTTCATTAATGGAATATAATTATTTTTGGGATAGTTTATTTCAGTTATATAAATTATTTACATGCTATGTTATATTATGTTCATTATCTTTGTACTTTTAAATTATTTGCATGTTACACACTATACTTATTTCATAATTATTTTTGTAATTTATAAGCTATATTAACTTAATATTTAAATATTTGTTTTACAATTGGTTTTCGTGTTCTATTTATTAATTTGTGTAAGCAGATATGTTTAGAAAATTCATTAGTGATGATATTGATTTCAACATTTTTAACATTATACATACATTTTACTATATAACCTACCTACATATAGGGTCAAATAATGCTCACTTAGTATAAAAACTCACGTTAAAATTGTTAGACTTGGATTGAATATGTTTTTAATATATGTACATATGTTTTTTACCTTCTATTTTTTTAATTTCAGTGTCGTTTTTTGTCGTACTAATGTGTGATTTTTATAAAGGAATATTTTAATCACAATATCTCTCAATTGAATAAATTACTTGTATTTGTTTAAATTAATGTATTGTATATCATATTTTCCAACCGTCTAACACATCCTATGTTTGGTAAATTCGCTTAACAGTTTCTCAAATCCGAGCTCGATTACTTCTCTATATATAGCAAAATACTCATAAAGTGTGATGTACAAATGAATGACTTATACTATTTTGTGATAAGAAAAATCAATTTAATACATAAGCAACTGATACCTAATACTTGATCACCAATGAAATTAGAACTATGCAGATTATATATATTACATATAAATGTTTACCTCTTTTGGATAAAATAAGAAATATTATTATTTTACTTGAAACCTGTGCTCATCCTGCTCTTATATTTTCCATTCTCTAGTGCTACGAGGTACTTAAACAGGCAATGAGCTCTCTGAAGAACCAGCCATCCCCCGCAGGCACTCCTTTCCAAACCGTAAACTCCTACGTGCTCAACCCCAAATCCATCACAATGGGCCAGTTGTATGGAGAGTTTGATCTCATGACTCACGAGTGGACAGATGGTATCCTTAGCACACTCATCCGTTTGGGCTGCACAGCTAGTGATCCCGACTACCGGTGGTACCTCTTCGACGGACCCGTAGATGCCGTTTGGATTGAAAACATGAATACCGTGTTGGACGACAATAAGAAACTGTGTCTCAGCAGTGGTGAGATTATCAAGCTGACAGACGAGATGACGATGATGTTCGAGGTAATGGACTTGGCTGTGGCCTCTCCTGCCACTGTCAGTCGATGTGGTATGGTCTATCTCGAGCCCAGTATCCTCGGTCTCAAGCCATTTGTTGAGTGTTGGGTGAAGAAGCTGCCCAACGCTATCTACCCACATCGAGAACGCGTACAGCAGCTCTTTGATGGCTACATGGAGGTAAAAATTTGCCATTCTTTATTCTTTATATTCAGAATTTTACAAAGCAATTATGTTTTTGTCCAAAAAATCGAATCGGTTCAAATATAACAATATTTATATAATATTGTTTTATTTAAAAACATTAATAACATAAATATCATTCATTTCATTGTATTGTATTTTTATAACATACTAGTATATTTTACATTAATTTCATAGTAAATTTGTTTTGTATGCTAATTAGATGTCTTCAATTTAATAAATTAATACTTTGAAATGAGTGTGATCAAAAATGGAATGTATACGTCTTTGAATTGAAAAATACATATTAAAAATATAATGGGTAGATTATAATACCAGAATGTTTATTTAATTGGATTGTTGTTACTAAAAAGAGAAAATTTCTAAAAGCAACTTTAACGCTGCTATAAGATACAATATTTCTATGATACTGCCAGTTCTATAAGAGTTAAACGCAAGCCTGGAAATTACCTAATATGTTTACCAATTGTATGTACATAATTACATATATACACATATGTTATGTTTATATTAGTTAACAGCCTTTCTTTTTTGCTCTTATAGTCATATAAAATGCTGTAATTATAATTACATAGTATTCTGAATGATCCAGGCTATTTTACTGCATCATTTATGTATATTGTATTTATGTGCCAAAAGCTTAATTAGCAACGGTTCAATTTATCTTTTTTTTGTCGTCCAATTAGCTATACAAGTAGGTATTATTTGCTGACGTCAACAAAAGTGTTATATACATAGGAATTTTTATTTGAAGAAGAATAGATTGTATTTTATATTTAACGACGATATTTAAATATATAATTTATTTGTAAATGAAAAATAATAATGAATGTTTGATAATCATGCGAATTAAATATTAAAATAATCGGTGATATTAACTATGGGTTTGTAGAAAAAATTAAACTTTGAACAAAACCTACTTTATAATAATATTAGGTACCTATTTATTTTATCATATTCAAACTGGTATACTTCAATTTTTACCATTGTTTATTTACATATTATAAATGTAATTACCGATGATTTCTGTAGTATTTTTTATTTAGGGTATAATAATAGTTATATGTTGTTTATTATAAAAAAAACTATATTATATCGAAGTACGAAAAGGATTAAATGGCATAATGCTACTTTTTGAAATAAGCGTAATTGTTTTACTTCAAACGTCAGTTTCAAATGCAGAATGTTTGCATATATTCTGTAAATAATGTTTAAATCAAGCTGTAAATATTCTATGTTTAAAATTAAAATTTATGTCGAAATGTATTTACGCTTATAAATAAAAATCGTTGCTCTTTTTATTTCAATTATTATATTGTTTTTATTACACTTTGAAATTTATGCATTTCCATAATTATAAAATTGCGAAGTAAATTTTGTGTAAATGTTTATTGCTTAATACTGACTTTCTAATTCAATTTAAACTCTGAAATTATACGCATCTTCTTTACAGTTCATGAAATAATTTGAGTAGTTATTAATAACTATTATTTAATGTGGCTAACACTAGTTAGCTAATATTAATTATTAAATTATTTTATATTCAATAATTTCTATCTGTTACCTTGTGACTTACATATTATTTAACTACTTCAACCTATCTAGGAGTCTATTCAGTTCTTGAGAAGGAACATGAAAGAGATAATTCCCACAACAGATGGACAGCTTTGTTTCAGTCTCATAAAACTAATGGAGTGTTTCTTCCGTCCTTTTGTCCCTGAAGAGGTGAGTTTATTGCCTCTTTTTCTCAATAATAAAACAACTTATCTTTAATTGTGTGTTTTAATCAGCTTTCTCACCGTGTCAAAAATGACTGTTTCCACAGCACTCGTTTAATATTATTGTTATTATTTTATTTTTAAATATAAAAGAAGTTCTATCATTTCAAATATATGCATAATAAAAAAATATTATTTATATTCTACACATATAAAGTGCATTATATTTATTATAATATTATAATAATATATTATATAATTCTTAACTATGAAAAATAAATTTCTGATTAAATAGACTGTAGTTCGTAGATTTTTAAAACACAAATTGAACATTGTTCCCATCATAAAGTAATTACACATATAGTTTTGACTCTTACTGATTTCATATGCATCGCGTTGTTCAGTTTTGTCAATATAAATCGTTTTATTTTAATGAATTTGATGTAAATGGGTAGGTTAGAAGTTGTGTTAAATATTTTTATTAAATTCATTTTAAGAGCAAATATACATATTAATACAATTGTAACATAATTGTTGTCTTTAATATATAATTCAATGCCTGTGTATCTAAAACTGTTTTACTGTATTAACGATTTAGTTGCTGTGAATTTTAGAAACATTATTTTTCAAAAACTTATGGGTAGACGAATAGAAGTATAAAACTGCATACAGAATCAACAAGAGTCCAAACTCTGTATAATTACTCTATGGTTCCCATCTATATTCATTTATATTTTTATATTTACTGCAAATTACTATAGATTTTATTTTAAATGTCAGTAATCTTTTGCTAAAAAATAAAATATATAATATATATAAGAAGACAATCTTAATTACTCAAAATGGATACATGATAAATATCTTGGAGCGATATCAAATTACTAATTATATATCTTATTTATTATAAGGAACATTTTTGCAAAATCAATTTTTTATATAATTTTAAATATAATGCTCATGATTATTCTTAATATTTATTAAAGTTTTTCATTTCATTTCATTTATGTTTGCACTTACATAATCACATAATACATCACATAATCAATGTACCTGTCTTCTAAGTAGGAACTATCTATCAAATATTCTTGTATATCACCACAGTCAACTAATAATGATTTTCATTTGCCTGCTGTGTTTGTTGTGTGCTTTCTAACCGCACTTATTATTCAACATTTAGTCCGCTCTTGCGAAGCCACAGCGTCGAAAGCAGAATGAAGAGGTAAGCATAGAACTAAAATTAGGAAAACAATTTATCCATTTTATCCATTTTAGATAGTTGAGAATTTAACAACATTCATTAACTCAATACTATATTATTTTTCATCTATATAATCAATTTAAACTTTAGTATTTTATACCGCATATTATTTACATAACATTGTTCGTACTTCATTATTGGTTTTGTTAGTTTTTGTTTAATAAAAAAATTGTCACCAGTTTTTATAAGTTACCCTACAGATCATCTTATTAGTTAAATAAATTTAGTGTTGTTGAATGTATTAGAAATTTTTAAATACGTATTATTTTATACAGGTTGTACATGTGAACCATACATATTTTGATATTCTGTTATTTTTAATTATTTATTATTTAATAAAATATTTCCGAAAGCTTTCTTCATAATTAGTCAATTAAATAATAATTTTGTCTATAAAGTTATTATTTTGCACAACATAATAACTATTTTTGTTTATAAATTTAAATACCTACTAATTAAAAAAAACACATTCCCACAAATTTCTTTTTGTACAAAACTATGTGTAGCTATTAGTGCTGTGATGGCAAAATATGTCATGGCCGAAATAAAGTACCCGTTTATAAAATAATAAGTATTCGTTTAAAAATATGACACATATTTTTACAACAGTGAAACATGTTACATAAAATGTATGAACATATTTTTAAAATGTTTATATACAAAATACTAGCTCATTCAATAACGGATGAAGCCTCCACCAGCTTCGTGGAGTGATCGAATGCGATCAGGCATTGAGTTTACAAGAGTTGTTCGGTAATTATTGTTCTCCATTAGTTCATGCAAAATGTATCTAGTCTCAGATAAAGCTCATCACTATTATTTGCATCTTTATATTCATATTGTAGCTTTGTCTCCATTAAACCCAAACATTTTCAATAGGGAATTCATATCCATGCTAAATAATGACCAGTATGGTGATACCATTTTCTCCAAGAAAAGCGTGTGTGTGGTTTGCTAAATATATCGGGACATTGTTTTGCTGGAAAATGCCGTCAGGTTGTGTGTCTTATTGGTAATAAACTGTTTTAAAAAAATGTCAGTGTATAATCCTCTTGCATTCAAATTCCAATTCTAATTAGGTCAGTGTATCTGATTATTGAGAAGGCATCCCATACCATTACACGTGTGACAGATCTATTAGGAACACTGCAGACATAATCCTCTTCATATCAACAATTCATGGTCTACAAACATACTGCGCACCTGATTGTCCCATACAAGACATCGATTCGTCCGAGAATATGACTTTTCCCCAAGCTCTCTCCCCTAATCAACTTTTCATCAGACCATTCACGTTTTTTATGTTTATGTCGTTCTGTCATCCTTGTTTTTCTAGCTGGTGTGAAAAACTTCAAACCTGCATTCAGCAAACGATCTGAGACACGACGTCTGCTTGAATCAACATTTAAGTGTTATTTTATTTGATTGACTGAGGCAATGGATTATCTCTTGAGACTTGAACAATCATGGCAGTCTCTTCCTCGATTGTTTTTTTCTTCCAACCACAAAGACTTCGATTGACTTCATGTTCATCTCCTCCAGGCCCAATTAGTAATCTCTGCAAGTACTTGTTGACAGTGCTCACAGATATCTCAAGGCACTCAGCAATTTCAGGCTTTAAAAATTAATTCTACATGATTTCGCAGAGCATTGATTTGGCTTTTCTTAAAGTCAGATAAATCACTATAACGAGTTGTATGTTAATAAAATGTTAACATTGTACTGCAATAAAGCCAAACTTGAAATTCAAACACTGTACTGCCTGAAAGTTAGACCACAGAAATCTAGCTTAGAAACATAGAGATATATGAAACATGGAGATATATGAAACAGAGGTATATGAAACATGGAGGTATATGAAACATGGAGGTATATGAAACATGGAGGTATATGAAACATGGAGGTATATGAAACATGGAGGTATAT
>JAYRBW010007075.1:0-13588 GCA_036023295.1 Invenusta paracnida
TTTGGTGTCGCTATGCCTACACCGGCATGAAGCATTTTGACAACAAAGCTTTTAGAGTTCTGGCTGGTCACGGTAGGAAGTTGCCTGTCATGAGTGTTTGTTCTTGACCGAGTCGGGTTTCTGTGATCAGGTAGGTATAATATAATATATATATTGGTATAATATAGATACTTATAAGCACCATAGGTATAATATATAGGTACTTATAGGCACTATAGGTGTAATATAGGTACTTATAGGCACTATAGGTGTAATATAGGTACTTATAGGCCCTATAGGTATAATATAAGTATAAATATATATTAAGTATTCCCTGCTCAAAACACTATATAAATATATTTTGCTTGGATGCAATTGATATGACCTTGTCAACATTTGGTCTCACGAAATACACAATTTTAAAATTAAAATCTCATCCACCTCTATTTGATTTGATGTCAACGCATTTATTCTGTCGTCTGTCTGTATTTAATTGGGAAAACTTAAAAGTTATATTATTTATTGATTTTTTATAACTCCAAGTAACTCAAATATTTTCTTTCCGTTTTCCATCTTTTGCTTATCTTCTTTCTCATAAAACTGATTGAATGACTTATTTGTCAAAATAATATTACATTTAGCTGCTAGACATTCTATACTTTCATATTATATACATATTATAAAAAATGTATCGTCGTATTTATGGGAAAACTATAGATTTAATTAGTCAACATAGTTATTAGCATAATATAAGGATTTGTACTTTTCATAATAAATGTATATATTTAAGTGAGTTACGTACATGTTTTATTAGATGCAATTTGCAAATTTGTAGATATGTAAATATTTATATAATATATTTGATTTATTTCCGTAATGTGTAAATTCGTATTTATATAACTGTTTGTATTATTTGTAGCAAATCAAATTTGTGAAATGTTTGAAAATTATACTCATATTTCTGTTAATAATAATTGGTGTGAAGGTTAAGTATTTGTTAATAAGATTAGAATTATACTATTTTAGTTGTATCCATTAATATAGGGCAATATTTCAATTCATTTGTTGTAATTGTCAACCTTACCCATTTTCTTTACATAACGACAGTCTAGCGAGTAAGATTGTGGCCACCTATCGACTTTGTTCGGAGCAGCTCTCCTCCCAGCATCACTACGATTATGGTATGCGGGCGGTGAAGTCTGTGTTGACGGCAGCGGGGAACCTTCGACAGAAGTACAAGAAGGAACAAGAGGCGGTTCTTCTACTCAAGGCCATCAATGACGTCAACCTTCCAAAGTTTCTGGCCCAGGACATCCCTCTTTTCAATGGTATCATCTCTGATCTCTTCCCTGGTATCAATCTGCCTCAATCGGATTACGATATCTTCTTTGAAGCTATAAATGAGAACCTGGCACGAAGGAAACTGCAGCCGGTTCCCTGGTATCTGGCCAAGATTCTTGAGGTAGGTGATTCTAATTGATACACTCCTGCACTGTTAATATTTTTATTATTAATAATATTGATAAAATTTATATAGTAAAATATGAAAAATAACAAAAATTTTGACCGTCACTGGTATCTCAGTTATCAATATAATAATTTAAATACATTTAACATTACAGATAATTAGTAGGTACAGTTCAAAGTAAAATGAACAGTTTTAGTCGAATCATGTTCGATGAACTATATTTTACTCAAAAAGACATTTCGTATTCTTGTAAGTACATATTACCAGAGTAGTTCAAATTTCCATTGATATATATATATATATATATGTATGTATAAAACAATTTAAAGCAAAACTGTACTATTACAACTGATAAAAAGAATATCTTGGCTAATACTCCCGCTAATTTGTTGAACAAATTTACAATATATTGTCTATTGCATTTATATCAATATTACAATAACATCATTGTCTATTTTTTTTAATTGCTATTTATTTATTTTTCGTGATTAGGATATAAATATATATTTCAACAAATAATAAATAAACTATCACGATGTAAAATTATGTATTTATTCTAAATTAAAATACAGTTAAAACTTACCGACAAATTTAAGATATACAACAAAATAAAGATTTTGCCAATCTTCCTCAATTTATTAATGCAACGATTGTTCGCTCAGCCCATATCTTGTAATTATACGAGCAAATAGAAAGTATATAATGAGTACAACTTATGTCAACTCATTTACCAGTATTACATAATTATCCTATAATTGACATTACGTAGACTATGCAGTTGCACGAAACTTTGTAGTTATACTCGATATAAGTTTCTCCTTCTTGGATTTTATTTTGTTGTGGGTGCACTTTCTGTACTTAGTGTTAAAATACTTAATTAATTCTTACAGTTATACTTATAAACTATTTACTAGTGCGTAGTTTCCTATCATGCGCGTTTGGCATTCTTTGTTTATATTATATAGTTTCGTTACGCTATCATATTCTGTACTTGTGTTATCTTATCTGTAATTTAGAAAAATGCAGGTGATTCTAATTAGATAAAATATGAATATTATTAATATAAATATTATTAAATACGAAAAATACACTATTAATAATAATAGTTTAAAAATAACTATACTGGGTATTTGTGTTACAAATAATTTCGAGACAATTATCTACAAATGTTTTACATTTACTTTAGGGCAATATAAAATATAATTACTTAAACATTATTTTAATATATGAAATTACGTATTTTAGAAATTGAAAAATATTTTAAATATTTAAAGATACCGAAAACTATGAAAGCACTTTCATCGATTTTTATATAATCCATTTCTAATTGACGTAAATCTTTATCAAAAGTTTGAGCATCCATGGAAGGAGAGAGCTTTGTTACTAAATCCAAAATATTATTCATTATTAGGCATTTTCTAATTTAATTTTTTTTCTATGGTGAGTTTTTATCTTCTTTCAATAATAAACCAGGCATTTAAGAGACTTTTAATAAATATTTGACCTTTCTATTACTTAAGTGAATCAATTTAGAACATTTTAATTTTGTATTTAAAAAGTGGATTTTTTGATATATAATAATTGAACTACGTATCAAAAAACATTTTATACGGTATAGAATATAAAATAATGAGATATTTTTGATAGCTATAAAATTCTTGAAATATCTGGTATGTACATATTTAAAAAATGTCAATTTCATGATATGACTAATTAACTACATAACAATAAACTATGTAAATTAAGCATTTCAAATATATGTATCTAAAAAAATAATACTAATTGCGACTGCAAAACACTTGTTAGACAACGAAACAATTGATACAAATAAATTAGTGTTATTGTAGCGAATGTTAACTTCTAAACAGTTTTATTTGTTAAAACGTTCAAACTATAGTTAATTAAATTTAAAAGTACATAATATATAATCACTTCTTTTGATTTGGTGATACTTATTTTCTATAAAAAAAAAGTTTATTCAGTAAAAGTTTATTTCAAGATTAATCCCCATCTGTCAGGAAATAATTCACTTATTAATTAGTTATTTAATAATTAGTTCCAAAATTTTCTCGCAACATGTCCTTCAAACTTGTATATTATTAATTGTTGGATGATAAGTTTGTTGCGTATATCGCATTTCTAGTTAAAAATAAAATGAAAAGATGGAATTATATGTCTTCCGTTTGATTATTTTATTAAACTTAAAAACACAAGATATATATTTTTAATGATTTCTAAATATATATTATTCTTTTCGTCTTCATTGAATAAGTGATATCGTTGCAAATGTATAAATAGCTACACTGAGTAATTATACACAATGCTTCGACTCTGATTGATTCTGTTTGCAGTTTAATACTAATATTCAGTTACCCAAAAGTTATTGCAAAATAATGTTTAAAAGATGCACAGCAAATAAATTGTTTATATAGTAACACAGTTTTAGATATACAAATATTAAATTATAATTTATTACAGACAAATTACGTATGTTACATTTTATGAATTTATATATTTCCTCTTAAAATTATTTGAATCGAAATACTTAATAATACTTTTTGCCTATCCATTTACATCAATTTTTTATCGACGAAAATTGACAGCGCGATATATATGAAATCAAAAAAAATTGAAACACTGTCTATTATTACTCTTTGAACTACAGTATAATATAGACATGTATAAAATTGATTGTAACTATAAGCTGTAAATTATTTGATACAATTTAACGTGCTTGCTAATTTTGTATTAAATAATTTACATAATTCATGCTGCATTCCTTTATTAATTCATCATACTATAATACAATATTTTCATACATATAATGTAATTGTGATAAATTTTTTTAACAATTATAATTAATAATTATTTTCTTGCATTGCACATAAATATTATCAGACTTTCTAACCAATTTATTGTATTTACCTTAAATTGTTGAATATTATTATGCAGAAAATACATATATACTTTTAAATCAGAAGTTGTTGTTTCGTTCTTAAATCTTAATAACTCTATAACTGATATTTAAACTACTTTTACCCTTCGTACAAATTGACAGGTATACGAGATGATCCTGGTCAGACACGGTCTGATGATTGTTGGTGACCCCTTGGGAGGAAAGACAATGGCCTACCAGACATTGGCCGAAACGCTTACTGATCTCCACAACGCTGGCCACATGAACGAGAATGAGGTCGTGTACGCTATCATCAACCCTAAGGCCATCACAATGGGTCAGCTTTACGGTCAGTTTGATCCCACCTCACATGAGTGGACGGATGGTGTATTGGCTGTCACTTTCAGGGACTACGCTTCCTCACAAGATGAGAAACGACGCTGGATAATGTTTGATGGGCCGGTTGATGCCGTATGGATTGAAAACATGAATACAGTGTTGGACGACAACAAAAAGCTGTGTCTCATGAGTGGAGAGATCATCCAAATGTCCAACTCAATGAATCTTATATTCGAACCGGCTGATCTTGAACAGGCTTCACCGGCCACAGTGTCCCGGTGCGGTATGATCTATCTAGAGCCGGCCCAGATTGGATGGCGGCCTTCTATGGAATCTTATTTGCAGCATGATCTCCCAGCTTGCCTCAACGATGAACACCGACAGTTGGTTCGTGATCTGTTCGAATGGCTGGTAGACCCCTGTCTTTACTTCATCAGTCACAACTGCCGCTTCATGATTAACTGCTCAGAAATCCACATGGTCCAGCAATTAATGCGTTTATACACGTGTCTCCTGGATGAAATCCGCGCTGTACGGCCCAAATCTGCTGGAGGGGATGAACCGGAGGGCCAACTGACCGCGCAAACCATTTATTTATGGCTTCAAGGGCTCTTCCTCTTTGCCTTTGTCTGGTCCATCGGTTCCACCCTCCCGGGAGACAGCAGGAAGAAGTTTGACGCTTTTTTCCGCGAATTGATTTCGGGCGCGGATCCTGATAATCCCAAACCAAAGACGATCAAGCTGACCAAGAGCAACGCTTTTCCTGACCGAGGCTCAGTGTACGACTTCTGTTTTGAAAAAAAGTCCTCGGGTAACTGGATAGAGTGGACAGACACTATTGATCGGGACAAGATGACAATTCCAAACGAGGCTAAAATCAATGAAATAATCGTCCAAACTGTAGAGACTGCACGACAGGCCTTTTTCTTACAAACCTATCTCACCCATGAAACTCCACTGCTGATTGTTGGCCCCACGGGGACGGGTAAGTCAGTTATCACCAATGGTTACTTGGTTGGAATGCCCAAGGAGACATACATTCCCAACACAATCAACTTCTCGGCGAGGACGACCGCAAATCAGACGCAGGACATCATTATGTCGAAGTTGGACAGACGACGTAAAGGTGTCTACGGACCTCCGATGGAAAAGCGATGTGTCGTGTTTGTGGACGATCTCAACATGCCGGCAAAGGAAAAGTTTGGTGCACAACCCCCCATCGAACTGCTCCGACAGTGGATAGATCATGGACATTGGTATGACAGAAAGGATAATACAAAACTCTTACTCACTGATGTGGTACGTGTAGAATGTTGTTTCATCATTTTATTTATTATTTATAATTGTCTGCATAATATAAAAGACAATAAAGATAGGAATATTTTGTGTGTTTTTATGAATTGATTATTTCTTGGTTAATAAGTTTCGTACATAAATCCGCTGTGTGAAAAATAGTTTAAATTATTTTTGTTATGTTAATATTTAAAAAGTATGTATACAATATTTTTATACTGTGTTTAGTATTTAAAGTATAATGTGAATTATTTAGGCTTACGCATTTATTTCTTGAGGATTGTGTTTCACACTAAAATTATTGAAGTTTATATTTTATAACATGTGTTCGTATGTTCTACACTAGTTTGTTTACTATAATATGTATACAGTTAACTAATTAAATCCAACAATTAAATGATTAAATAATCACTTTTATTTTTGTAGGATTATTATAGTAAGACGTCTGTTTCGAGTGTAAAGTACATTATAGTTACAAAACAATTCTCTAACAATTAGGTGTTAGGTAAGAAAGTAATACGGTTTTAATAATAACGTGTAAAGTATTAAATACGATTAAATATTATAATACGATAAATGTAGTTATAACATGTGTTTCATTTGTTCATCTGTATTTGTTATATGTTCTTATTTATTATCGAATTTAGTTCTAATATAAAAAAATAGAGCTGCTGATTTTAATAAAATCGTAAATTGATTTATTTGTTCGATTATGTATTAATTATGTACTAATTATGTATTAATCTTATGTATTAATCAATTATGTGCTAATCGTATGTACTAATCTTAAAAAAGCTTTGTTGTTGATTGAAGTATACTAAAAATTTAATTTAAACGGAATTGCTTTAATATATTAGATTTTTGTATAGTACATATTATAGATTGTTTGAAACTATTTCGTTGAATAGATAACTTTTGATAAAAGAATGTATTAGAAAAGCTTTGTACAATTATCACAAAAAATACCAATTTCCAAAGTTTCCTCTCATTAAATTGACCATGTAACATGATTTAAAACGAATAGTTTTAAAAATAAAACCCTATTATTTTCATCGTAAGAAAATGTTAAAATGACTTAACTCTTATAAGTAGAAATATCACTGCTTAAAAGTTTCCTTGGAGTTACATATGTGCGCATTTGTCATTTTTAAAACTCATTTATTATAGTGTAGATAAAATAAGTTACATAATCTCACTCAAAGATTACTTCAAACTTTATTTTCTCAATTTATCTTCTCAGCTGTTCGTAGCTGCAATGGGTCCTCCTGGTGGTGGGAGAAATGACATCACAAGTCGTTTCACGCGTCATCTAAACATTCTCGGTGTGGACCAGTTTGATGACATCACAATGACACGTATTTTTACTAATATTGCTGACTGGCATTTCAAGAAGGGCTTTGATGATTCTTTCAGTCGCTTGGGCAAGGTTAGAACTTATTATAGCTGTTTTCAAATTGCTACTCATTTATTTAAGTAATTACGCAGTTTCAGATATGTGTACTGTAATATTTTAGTACATTTAAATGTATAATGAATAATTGAAATCGAACATACCATTTTTTATAAACTGCTTACTATTAATTCATAATTAATAATTTAATACATAGTTTAAGCTCAATTTTCAAATATATATCTAATATTGCCCTAATTTATATATATATATCTAATATATACATATTTCTTATTTGTTTTATTGAAAACAATTATTTTCTTCTAAAAATTATCAATTAATTGATATCAAACTTTTAGTTTTGCAAACAAGTTTTATGCTTGCCTGAGTATTGTATATGAAGTATTTATACCTAGAATTCTTATTATGAATTCTAGATAACAATTCTCTATAACAATTATAAATTGTTACATTGTCAAATTATATTATTTTATAGAAATAGGTAAATTTTACTTTTTCTATTGTTAACGCTGTCGCCAGAAATGAGCTTAGTTTAACCATGATTGATTTTATCTTTGTGCTGTGAGGGTATTTTATCATTTGACTGACATAGTCCGCTGAATTTAATGTCATTAAATAATTTTTTATATGCATTTAAACACTTTTTCTTTATTTATATGCATATGAATTATATAGATTAATTTTTTAGATTAAAGTTAAATACAAATATATATAGAATTTGCATCAACTGATACAATATATGCCAAATATGATAACTAATTAAATCATCAAAAGAATTTTGTAGTATTAGACAAACACAGTTTATATTGAATGATGTTTAAAGGTTTTATATTTTTAAAATATTTTACCCCTTATATCCATCCTTTAGCATTATGTAATGTGAATAACACGTTCTATTAATTGAAGTATTTTTATAGCTGATTTACTTAATATGTCATTGTATCAGATCACTTTTCAAATAAGAATATTGTTCAGACTATAATTCAAGATTCATTAACACAACCATTTTATTTATTCTTATTAAAAATGCAATTGAAGCACATATTAGTTATATATAGTCAGATTTATTGCTCAAGTTGTATTTACTCATGGCTTTTAAATTTTAATTAAACTAATTTAGATATTTATTTTAATAAGCTGATATAATTTTCTTCAAGTAAGTAATATAATTCTTTTTTCAAACTATGAAAACCTCTATGGCAAAAACCTACGTATAGGCCTGCACTCATATACCTATACCTATCTAGATATACACTTATCATGTATTTTTAATTAATATCTGTTCATTTTTTAATTAATAAGGCAATCAAAGAAGTAATTAGTATTAATGTATAACAATTTATTCTCTTATTACTAAATTTTGGAATTTATAAAGTATACTTAATGCTCATTGCACCCAACATTACTTATTTATAAATGCATTTCTGTATAGTGAGTATAGATTAGTATCGATATAACCATCTTTCTATAGATGTTATAAATGTTTAAACATCCGCCAAAATACCACCTGTATAATAAATATTACTAGTTAAATATACATATAGAAATCAATTGTCACTGCAACTACCTATATATTGTTATCGATCACCTACAGATGATGGTCCAAGCCACACTGAACGTTTACAAGGAGGCAGTGAGTAACTTTCTGCCCACTCCTGCTAAATCGCATTACGTCTTCAACCTGCGTGACTTTGCTCGAGTTATCCGGGGCGTTTTGCTGGTTCCCTCGGCCAATATGAAAGAAGGCGAGAAGTTGGTTCGACTTTGGGTTCATGAGGTGATTCGATATACCTATTCTATCTATAAGTTTAACAGTAATAGTTATTAATGAAATTTATTTTAAACATGACAGAAATAATAAAGCAATTTAATATTTAAATAAGTTATATATTTTAAATACTATAAACAACATAATAACAAATATTATTTAAAAACATTTAAAATTAATCTCCTGGAACTTCTAGAATTCTAGTTTAACTTACAACTGTCTATAAAACATTTCGTATTGTAAGCACCTTTAAAAATATTTGTCATTGTGAAAAGTTTAGGCTCTTTTTAAGCTAAGACTTAATAAAAACCATTAATACTGAAGATAAGAACAAGTTAACTGTGTCTTAGTATGAGGTATATTGAGAATATTACCAGAAACTATGACTTATAATTTGGCTAATAAGAAACTGTAAGAGAATATATTATAGTGCATGTAGTTTAATAAAAACAACGTCTTTTATGTATTATGTTTCACTTTAGAATATCGAAATAAATAAAATAGTTTAAAGAATTTTAAAGCTTTCATAGTTTTGTAAAAATTAGTTATTATGTAATAGTTATATTTTAATTTTTTTATAATAACTTCTGTTGTCTAACTTTTTGTTTTATAGATCTTTGCTGGCAATTAATAGAATAAAATGTTGTATTAGCACATATAGCGTATAACTACATTTATATTGCAATATAATAGCTTTAACAGCTTTAACCCTATCCATACCGGCAAAGACTTCTCTTGAATTTTTACTCTGATTTTTGTTGAACACATGAAGCAATTAAATCAATTCTAATTCGTGACTTTTCCCAAAATTTTGTGTTATATTCACTACCGTGAATTAACTAGTAGTGAATTCACTAACCCTAACCAAAAGGAAGTCAAATCTTTAAAATTTACTAAAATGTGTAAAACATACTTTTTAAATAAGAAAATACGTATTGTTTTCGAATCGATGAAATTATTATGCTGCTACTGACTAGTTAGATATTATATTATAAATTATTAAGTACAATCAAAATAATTTTTCTTGCAGAAATTATGAAATAATTTTTAAAATTTATTTAATTAATAATAGATAAAAATAAAATATTTGTTACCTATATTTTATTTGAAAATATATTTATAGGCATTTTTTAAAGCAGTATATACAGATTATTTTTGTTTACTTACATACGAAGTTTCAAAACTCTACTCTACTGGAAAATTTAAAATTATGAAAGGATACCCCGCTTCACTCCGGTATATGGAAATGTAAAATTGCCAAGTATGAGGGTTAAAAGAAACATTCATGACAAATTTGATTATGTAAATAGTATTTTAATATTTTACATATGATCTTGAAAAGAAATATAAAAAACATTTCACCATGATGCATAAGATTATTTATATATTTAGCGAAAATATTTTCAGATTGTGTCATTAATGTGTCATTAAGGACTTCTTTTGTTAGTTCTTGTTGTATATTTTTCATATTTTTCAGTTTAATTAATACAAATACTTTCTTGTAAAAAATTTCCGTCTGTGAAGAAACAGTTTTATATTTATAAGTTGCATGACTGCATTTAATTAGGAATGTATTAAAACATCTAGATTATTATCACTTATCTATAATGTTAAATATTAAAATTCACTGATAAATCCATTTATACGAGTATGTAAAAATATGTTCATATTTGAATTTATTGTGAATGACACTGTTCATCTATAAGTTAAATTATATTCTGCTTTAAACATATATGCTGATTTATATTTTGCATTAAAAATTCTTGAAATGTACTTATAAAATATTTGATTAAGGATTATAATCCGGATGTATGTCTATTTCTTATATTCACATTCAACCCAACATAACTTATTTGCGCCCTTTCTTCACTCTATTTTTAGGTGTACCGAGTGTTCTATGACCGTCTTACAGACGACGACGATCGGATTAAATTCTTTAATATCGTCCAGCAGACCTCCTCAGACAACTTCAAGATGAGCATCGACAAGGTTCTCGGTCACCTGAGCAAATCGGGTCGCGTAGTGGACGAAGATGTCCGCTCACTAATCTTTGGTGACTATCTCACTGACGAGAAGATTTACGACGAAGTGACGGATCTTAAAGAGTTGACTTCACGCATGGAGTACTTCCTGGATGAGTACAACACCCTGAGTAAAGCGCCTATGTCCTTGGTTATGTTCAAATTTGCCATGGAGCACATCTCGCGTGTCAGTCGTGTGCTGAAGCAGGACAACGGGCATGCTCTTCTAGTTGGTAAGTTGCGTTAGGCAGTGATCACAGAGTTACAATTATATATATACATATATATATAGATAGATAGATGACGTATCTTCGTTGTCAAAAGAAAATAAGTCATCCGAAAAAAAGTTTATTTATTCAAAAGAACAAAAAAACAAAAGAGAATACCTGATCCCCTCTTGGCGAATCACAATCAAGTGTAGCTTCAATCAATGAAAGGACATAATTAATCAGTATAAAAGAACGCGCGCGCATATTCCAACTAATTATGTTTTTAACCGAGTTACTGATCCTTCATTTCTCCTCACTCTCAGGATGTTTCAATTTATCATTGAGGCAGAACATTAACTGGTGATCCATCAAAGCTCGGTAGAAAACATAATGAGTTAGAACAGAAACGCGCTTTTTTTGTACTGCTCGTGGCTTGTCATTGGCGGAAGCCAAACTTGGCTGTGATTGGTCGAGAGAAGAGGGTGTGGTCGGGAAGTAAACCTCGTACTACTCGCATTTAAATGGACTGCTATATTTAGACGCATTCCTTTATTTTGTCCTCAGATTTTCTTGCTATTTTAAAAATATACACAAATGGGAAAAATCAGGATTTAGAAATGGAAAGCAGAGAGCCCTGTTTGTAGAGAATTAATATATGTACGTAATTAATTACAATTCGAAGAAATATAAGGCTTATGAAAAATATGTTTAAGCTTAGCTTAATTTTAGTCAGCGGAGAAAAGTAGACATTGCTTGTTTAAAATAAATCTCACGTGAAAACTACATAGCCTAGCCCAAATGAATGAAGGTATAAATAGCTTTGTAAAACACATATGATATGTTAATAACAATGTTGTTATACAATAAATTGTATAATTATAAATTTTAAATTATTATTTACATCATTACCTTTAAATAAAAATATATACATATCATCGTGCAATCCAATACATTAAGCAATCAATCAATCCTATCATATGTGTTTTGAAAGCGCTATTTGAAGTGTTTTTGACCATCTGTATACATTACATACAGCTGGTTGAATCCCCACAGATTTACTAACATATAACTAACTATATTATTAACTATACTATCATGAAAGTCCTATTGTAGATCTACTGTTGATCCTATTGTAGTTCTTCTTTTATGGTATTGCACTCTTTTTGTAATAGGTTCGAACGATATTATCAAGCCCATGATTTGTACTAGTTTACATCTTATTTGAATAATAATTTATTTTCCATTATTCTTTCAGGAATTGGAGGAAGCGGTCGACAAAGTGCAGCCCGTTTGGCCACCTTTATGGCTGACTATGAACTCTTTCAAATCGAGATCACCAGGAGCTATGGCTTCAACGAGTGGCGTGATGATCTGAAGCGTCTGCTTCTCAAGGCTGGCGCAGAGGCCAAAGCTACTGTGTTCCTCTTCTCAGATACTCAGATCAAACAGGAGAGTTTCATGGAGGATATATCCATGTTGTTGAATACTGGCGATGTGCCCAATCTCTACCCCTCAGATGAGAAAGCTGAGATCCTTGAGAAGATGCAAGCTGCTGCGAGAACTGAGGTAGGCTTCCTAATTCGACAACAGGATATCATGTAGACGAATATAAACTGTATTTGAATTTTTGTAATTTTGGAGTTCTGACTCTTAGCAAAATATAATAATATCTAATTGGGCATTTTTCTAGACGTATTTTCCTCTATAGGGACCTCGAAATTATATATTATGAAATCTAGTCTTCATTATAACAACGCAAATATTGTTACTTCTTGACTATCAAATTTAGATAGAATGACAAAAAGATATTTTACATAATTTGAAATTTTGATTTGACACAAAGTATTAATCTAAAGTTTTATGTCGTCTAAAAAGTTTACGCATCATAAGAAAAATATTACAAGTACGATTATTATTTTTTTTCGTCAAAATTATTTAAATTTGGTGCAAATACTAAAAACAAAGACACCATCATACTGCACAAATTGATCAAATAAACTTCGTCTTATTTGATAGATAACTGAACTTTAGCTCGTAAAAAGACAGGAATTGTTTTTAACTTTCAATTGGCACACTTTTAAGTGACTTAAGTAGTAGGAAAGGAGTGGCACGAAACCAGTCACGTGACGTGCGGGGGTGGGGGGGGGGGGAGGGGGGGTGCTGATTCATGCTCAGTTGCACTTTGAGTCCGGTGCACTTTGGAA
>JAYRBW010007086.1:0-13587 GCA_036023295.1 Invenusta paracnida
TATATATATATATATATAGGTATATATCCTGGTAAAGGGAGATCGCAATTTTATATTATATATTTTATAATATTATATATATTATACTAACATAGATCTTAATTAATGTATTGTTAATACATTAACAATAGGAATCTGCCTCATTCCTAAAATTGAAATGATACAAATAGTGAGTAAATTTTCACATAAAATTTACTTAGATATATGTATAAACTTCATTTATTGTAATCGATATAAAAAAAATTGTTTAGATATAATAGTGATACTACATTTAGAGTTTGCTTAAAATATACTCAGAACATATTAATGATTGCATTATAAAATTAATAATTAAATCCTATATATTATATACCAAATAAGTATATACATCAAATAATAAAGATATATCTCTAATTTATGTCTATAAACACATGAAAAGGGGATTCACTGTTCATAACATTAATCCAGATTTTTGATATTCAATTTCACATTTAAATGTTTTAAATGATTAACTAAAACTTAAAGTGGAGTAATTTATCACTAAAATTCCAAAAATAAAGTTGACAAATTGGTCCTTTTATTTGATATGTTATACATTGCATACAGCATCAATGGTTTGTTTTTTAATTAAATGAAACATTAATAATCTCTAACTGAAATGTAATACATTTTTAGTGAGTCTGCAGGTTTTATGAATTATATTAAATTGTATATTTTTAGTGCACATAACACTTAAAATAAATAGTTTGTTATTTATTTTATTTGTATGTTGACTTGTACCTAGTTTCTTAATTTAATTTAAATAGCGCGCTGCAGAATGAAATAAAATATTAATACAAGGGAACATTATATACATCTTAGTAGTTCTTGCTTTAATTTCTATCACATTACTTACGCAGTGAAGCAGTAGTGTATTAATATCTAATGATTTATATAAAACATAGATTATAAAAATAGCTTTGATTATATAGCATTATTATCACTATAATTAAAAACAAATTATTCACACTATAAAATTATAAAATGATTCAGCTTAACTTACAATATAATGTATATATAAATTCATTACTGATATATATATATATGTATAATATTTGTCACCTCCAGATTGCGATTTGTAAAATATATTTAAATTTTCTTCGATGTTCACCTTTAAAAATAAGTGCCGTTTAATATATTTAAAAAATTTTCAATTATTAATGATATTCGTTAAATTTTTAAGAATTTTTTATTGTGGAATCTTTCAGACATTTACAACATCTTCATTTATATAGTTTGATCAACTTATAAATGTGTTTATAATTTAAATCTAATTGTAGTTTTATTATTGGCAACATGTTAAAAGTAAACATTTCTACGTGACATATATGAAATACTGAATGGTATATAATTTTAAAAACTTTTATTTACTCATTAATGCATCAAATTAAAGAGTTATCTTATAATTAGTTTAGGGTATATGTGCTCCTGCAATAATATATTTCTTGTAAAATTTATTGTGGTATTTTAATCTGCGCATTAATGTATTACGTGTTTACTGAATTGAATAAATGTTCTGTGATATTTTGTTCAAATACAAATAATTCTAAAAGTTTGAATTCTATCAAGTACTCATATATGATATATAAACCTTCTCAATTTGAGCATATTACTTTATATTAATATATATAAATATACATACACCATTAACTTATTTTATTTTAATATTATATTGAAAAAAGATAACTAGATATATGTATGCAACCAATATTTCTAAAAACGATATCAATGTATTTTGAGTAGTATCTGGTATTAATTTATTTCACATCATATTATACACGTATATACGTTTATTCTCAACTTCAGGGGCTTTTTTATAAGCGTACTCGAAATGTTTTTATTCCTACAAATATTGTAAAGCTTAAATGACGTCACAATAAATGTTGTTCGAAATCTCACTTGTCAAACACTAATTATATCTACCATGGGAGCACGGCACTACTATCTCCTTTCGTCGAAGAAGCTTGTGTGAGGAGAGCTGAAGGCAGTGGGTTAGGTGAGCGCTGTACATGCACTCAGACTCGTTAGAAGGAACGACTAAAGATGACTCTATAAACAACACAAACTAAGAATGGTTTCCATGGAGCTTCCACTACACCAGCACGCGCTTTTTGTTTTGTTAGAGCTCACCAATAAAGCTAAGAACAACTTACTTTGACTTATGTAGATGTCACATACTATACCAGAACTATACAAGAGGAGGGGATATAGTCTAGATCAAACTATAGAGATGCTTTTTGCTTCCATATTCAGAATGGAATTTTAACGTTGGACTACGTATAAAGCAGCCTGGAAGAGCTGTATGTACATATGTGTTACAATATATTGTTTAACACTAGAGGGTTGATTGCTGCGAAAACCAGACCGAAAAGTGACAGAGAGTATAGAGGTAACCGAAGTTCAATGCGATTTGGAAATATGAAACGATTGGTCTACAAGAGGAACCTCACCATAGTGCGCGAAAGAACACCAAGGAAGCAACATTGTTTCGGAGAGCTAAAATAACTCTCGGATAAAAAAAAGACGCAGCCAAAGTTGCCTGTGATGTGTTGCTGGGTGGTTTTGTTGACTTTAAAGAGTCCTCTTTACTTAAAAGCTGGACGATGGCGGGATAGACGAGGGATTAATCCACGCGTATGCCTGTGAATTCTTACTCACGATGAGTGGGTACACCAGGTTCAGAACACTCAACTGAATGCCGGAAGATTATACACACACGGTTTGTATAGTCTGCGCCCAAATCGATTTCAGTTTTTTTCTCCTTCGATGAATGGAATTTTCTACCATCAAGTTAAAAATTATTAATGTTTGCTCTCACCTCCAAAAGCATATGTTGAAAGTGATGATGAAAAGTGAAATTGTGCAGCATCACAATTTTAATCACTAAAATTCTAGTTAAATATATATTTAGGTATATGTAGATTAGCGAGAGATGTATAAGATTTAAAACAGGCTTATACTTGCCGGGATAAATATTTTGTTATAATTAATAGGCGACTCTACACTCGATCTAAACTATATCCACAAAATGAATGATTTTTTATTTAAAACATAATCAATTCTAAGTCGAGAGTAGAGTTCCATTAAAATTTTCCGAAATAAGTTATTAGGAGCCTTCTTAATTTATCATAAAATATTGAAAACTAAAAAAGATACTTCGTCAGATACGTATATGTAAACAAAAATATTGTTATATTCTTAATTATCATTTAAATAGATATTAGATGGGTTAAAATCTACAAAAGGCTCCACATATACGATGCAGATACTTAAATTAATAGCGTAATTTCCGCTCATCCGAGCGGAAATACACGAACATAATTATTTTGGTACGAGCTTAGAATATGTTTCTAAAGATTTTCCCATGAATAGGTTAAATCAACCGAATTTAATTGACGTGTACATACGACATTATACAGGATGAAGGATCCGGCTTATAGTTGGGTGTATTTTAAGAAATTTAGTGAGTTAATGAGAATTAAGCTGTATTTTTAATGACAAGAATGTATTATTTATAGTAATAAGTAACTGTTTCATTTTATCAATTTATAATAAATTATTTATGCTTATCGATAATAAATAGAAAAAAGTGATGCATAAGTATAGACATAGTAGGTAGCATACTACCATAGTTAAAACTTTATTTTTTTCCATATTTACCAAACTACTAAGTATACCTATACAATTGATATTTTTTACAATTTCGTAATGAAAATTAAAAATAAAAATGTCATTATTTTACTTCTAACCTTTTACAATTTTCCTCTTAAATAATAGGAAATACAATTGTAACAAAAATTTATAAAATTAAAATTATTACATTTTCAAAGAAAATTTGGTAATATGTATATTGTACAATAATTTCGATGTTAAAAGTGTTTAGAATTTCATAGTTTACTTCACGAATCAATGTAAAATCGACAAAACTGTAAAATACAAATATATTAATTTGTGCAAGTTTTAGTTAAAAATAGCAAATATAAAAAAATAAAATATATGTATGAAGGCATTTATTCAACAAAAACCAACGATATGTTCATCACATAAATTCGTCCGCTTCTGAGTGCGAGCGATGTGCACAATACATAGACACAATGTCCAACAAACCTAATTCGATTTAGCACAACAAGGCTTTACATTTTTATCATCAGCGTTCGCTAGTAGTATTAACAGAAATCAAAATCTATAATCTATATTATTTAATAAGTAATAAGTAATAATAATATGTTTTATTTAAAACATAGTAGTAGAGTACATAATATGATATGAAAAGGAGTAGTCCTAGGCAGGGATAAAATAGCATTATAGACGGTGGGTCATAAAGGAAAGCTGAAAGAAAATAATAAAAAACGGGAACAAAGGAAAAACATAGAAAAAGAAAAATAGACTATAGGAATAAATCTTTAGTACATGTGTTGGAAAACAAAATGCTTACAGAACAATGCCTATTAAGCTTTTAATAAATAATAATAAATATGTTTCGTGTTAAATAAATATTGTTAATTGTATAACACACATTGCTATATATTAATATTTAAAATAAATTAAAATTTGATAGGTTAAGACAGGAAATCACATTACATTTATTGAACAACCATCAAAAAAAGAAAAGTCAATATTAAAAAAAAACATTTGAACTTTAAGAATGGCCGATAAAATAAACATTAATAATAAATGTATCATGTAAAGGTAACAAGTGTTATACAAGTATACTCTTGAAGAATATATAAATAATTTTAACCGGATTAGCAATTAAAAGTCTAGATAGTTAATATCCCCAAAAAAATCAACAAGACAGTTAGTTTCTTATTATAAAATAGGAAATCAAACCCAGGACATAAGAAAAATAATGATTATAAAAAATTAACAGCAGACACCATAAATGTTTGAAAACTTAGCGTAGACATTAATTATATATGACAAATATATTGTACACATAGATCGTTTTAAGCAGTATCAAAACCCTTTATAAACATTACCTTGGGCAGGAAAAGCATTCATTTTTTAATAACTAGAGGAACACCATAACTAAATGTGGACAGTGTCAATTGTAACTATATGTATGTACGTAAATAGGTATATGTTAGATGTAATATACCAACGGGTAATTGTTAACTTAGAGCACTTATGTGAACTATTGAAATATTTTTGTTTGTATAGATATTTGGTGATTGATCACTTATACGTTTCCAAAGTGGAGTGTTGATCTAAATGCCTATAAATAAAGTTGGTCAGGAAATTTAGTCTGCCAGTGCCCAAGCAAGGGGTCTGTATTTTGCTTCAGCGATCCGTTGTACCTGTAAAATATTGTTAACATGTATTTATTTTAATGATATTAAAATATAATCAATTTCGGTTAATTCTTTTTTTGACAACAACAAAAATTTATTAGTTGCAAGTTTCATTTTTGCATAGTATAGCTTACTGTACTAAAGTTTTAGGAGTGAAGAATATTAGAATAATGAATCAAATAAATATTAATGCAATAAATAATGCATTATTTTTCTCTTAAACTTAAATTTAAAGTATCCGAAAGAGCAGGGAAAACATTCCTTGACATAGTTTATCGTTTCCGAAGGATAATTAGTTTTCTATACTATTAATATACAATAGATACTTTAACTTAATTTATCTAAAATTCAAATCGAGTAGTATTTTAAAAGTATGATTGTCTATAGAGAAGACCATACTATAAGTTATATTTAAAGAGATTGAAAATAACTAGTTATATATTTACAAATTAAATAGAATAATTAATAACATTTTAATCCTTTGTTCATACTTTTTATAAAAGATCCATTATTATATATTTGTATTTGTTAACTCAATAAAAATAGACTTTTCTCGTAAAATATCAATAAAAAGTTTTGAATCCGTGACTTGAAAATCTAATTTATACAAATTCAACTTTCATTTGATGAAAATTAGGAGCAATATATTGTTATGCAGTCAGTATTTATGAGATGCTTTCGATTTCCAATGTTTGCAGTAATTAAAACTTATCTTCTTAAAATAATGATGAACCACGAATGTAACAAAACGTCATAAACTGTTATTATGTCCAAATTATTAATATAATATCCTAAATATATGGCATGTAATCAATATGTTATTAAACAAGATCATAAGGGAAAGCAGTACTGATGTATCTCTGCATAATATCAATTTAATATCCCGCGCAGTCATTATGTTTATTACGTTTATAGAGGTCGGACTGTTAGGGTTAGGCATAGAAATATACATAAACCTCTAGAACGGAAATTTTGTTTTGACGAACAAGAAATGCTACAGAGGGCAAAAGATATCTTTTTAACAGTTGATAGATAGGAAAGGTCTCCTAAGACTCGCGATAGCTCGGTTATTCGGGCAGCTATTAAAAAACGTCTTTCACTGCTAGAATCAGCAGAAAATTATTTTAAGGGTAAAGTCTCGATAATGTCCCGATAAGCTATGCTTGAATCAGGTAGTATTTTTTATTTGAAGATTATCCTTATATCTCCCCTATACCTATACCTATAAGCCTGTTTCGAAGCAATCGATACTCCTGCATTGAGTTTACAATAAGAATGCTATCTGCGGCGTTGTACAACACAACAATTTATGCTATAATTGAAATCGTTTGGTGCCGCGCGCGTGTCTACATTAGGGAGATGAACAATTTCCTTTCTATTTGTTATTGATCCATTTCTATGGGGTTAGGTTATTTAGAGAGGACATCTATTATTTGTACTACCTTAATATCCAAATGCAACACTTCTTTGTCTAAGATTGTATTGCTTTAAGTAGGTTGATTAACTGACAGACAAATTTATTGAACAGAAACACAACATATTTCATCCAATTAAAGAGCAGTATTAGATTTATTTACTTGTATACATTTATTGTATAGATTAGGTTCATATGGTAACGTAATGTAAAACATGCTTTTTTATTTAAATTTATTTTAAAATAAATAATCTGGCCATTTTTATTTTTCAATATATAAACAGATCTGATTTTAACCTTTCTGGCTATATCTTTTTTATTTAAGGAAAATTGATTCTACCTTCGCCCTACAACACAAGAAAATGAGACTTACATCTGAGGACTGAATGATAAGGCCACCTTGAGAAACAAATTTGGACTTGGTGGCAATGATGTTGGCGGAGTCCACTCCCCTTGAGGCATCCTCTATCAACGCCACTCGATAGCCCAAACTCAGGCCGTCCATTGCTGTGAAGTCTGTAGAGAGGGGGGCAGGGGTTTTAAGCTGCCAGAGGAATCATTTTCATCCGTGGTATCCGAGATCAACTAGCAGTCCTCATTTATTTATACGCTATAAAAAGTATACTTGTAAATAATTACATCAGTAAGACAGAATTTATACTGCTATTTGGTTCGGTGTTGATTCGGTTTTTCGAATATATATTTATTTTAGTATTATTTTACATCTTCATCTTTTTTTTTATACGTGACACAATCATACATTTTAACAATGTCATTATTCTGTCCCTTGATTTTATGTAGATATTTAAGAGTGTATAGTGTTGGCAAAATATATATATTCTAATAATCACAAAATATATTTCCAGTACAATATAACTAATCTATTACATAAAATGTAAAAAAAATAAGATAATAAATGATACGTTACAAAAAAACATAAATCAGAACAATACAATTTTAAATAACTTTGTTCTACTTAACTAATTATGTCGTGTGTTAAATTAACTTATTAAAGTTATTGTGTTCATTATTATTATACTTTGCAGCATATAATTACAGCACATAAATAGCGCTGATTTAATAAATATAAAATACAAATTTGGGTCAAAATTAAGCATGCCAACAATTATATTTATTTCATCGTTCATGGTGAGAAACTTGTGATATTTTTTCCCCTTTATAGATAGATAGTAGAAAAGAATTCCACAAATAAATGTTTACAATTTAGTGATGAAATGAGAACATCCTTCGAATCGAACGTGCGTTTTATGAGAGTATTTACGTGAGTAAAAGTGTAAAACTCTTACAAATTCGAATTAAAACTTAGGAAATATTAAATTATTGGATTTATGTTTACACATTTGAAAGTTATTAGTTTTAGAGATCCAGTGATATGCACAAACATAAACTTTAAATACACCAACTAGTGTTAATACACCTATCATAGTGCGTATTCAATTTTGGTAAGCAAAGGTTCTAGAAAGGAAGAATAAGCGTTTTACTTGTAAAAATAATATCTTTGAACCAATATATCTAAGGAACTATTATAACTATATGAGCATAAAACTGAATCACATGTAAAATTTCGATAGTGCAAATAAAGTAAGTCAAAAATTATTGTAGAAATCCGAATAATTCTCAAATGGCGGTTGAGACAAATAATGTTTCTTTTATCCATGTGAAATGACAGGCAAAAATAGGGGATTTGCAAGTAATTCTGCCAAATACCGAAATGTTATCTCCTAAATATGACTACATTAAAAATGGGATTTTATAACCTTCTTAAATATTTTTCTAACAATATTTTAGTACTATAGTTGTAAGTGGAAAAATTAAGCTGAAACTTTATTCTCTTCTAGCATGTCATTAGTCAGCTAGCTTATACTGTGTTTTGAATAGATTTGAGTTGAGCAGCGTATTACATGTTTCATTGACGCGTTTTATATACTATATTCCGCCAGATCTACTTGCGTCTAATGTCTTTGCATATAACTGATAATATACCAAAAACAAAACTAGATGTTGTCTCACATATGTATCATTATAAAGTAAATAGTTTAATATACAATTTAACGTTCAATTTAAAAGAGTATGCCTTATATAAATATTTACCTCATTGTCCAAACACTAAATGAAACCGAAAGAATGAGACTAGACATTTTATTTCATCATGACCACATTTTCATCTAACTCGCTAATAGCTAGCTGAACCTTTTGAACATTTAAGCATGATACAAAACTCAAAAATATACAGCTCAACTTGTAACATATATCATTGTTTGAAGTATATATAAAAACATTAGTGGTAAGACTTTTATTTTAATGGTGCTATCTATGCAAAAATTAAAACAGTGAAACAGTTATTTTAGAGTTAATGTTGACTAAAATAGTAGAAAAGGGAATAAATTTGTTTGGCATCTGACAGTCCTACAGTACAAAACAACTGTCAATGTCCTGAATAAACAAGTCTATGTAACGAATGCTCGGGATCCGAACCAGCTTCAAAGAAAAGCTTTATACTCCTGCTCGAACGTCTAGCTTCGAGTGGAGGGAGACAGTTTCCATGACAGTAGTTACCACATATGATGCGATGCTTTTCTAAATGAGTTCGAGATTCATTGTTTGAAGATCGTTTACACCAACGAATAATTCGCAGCAGTATTCCAGAATAAATCTGGAGCCTTGGAGCCTAGATACCATCGACAAGGACAAGCAGTGTCTCCCAGCTAACCGAGAGTCTTTAATCAAGGTTGGCCCCTGGGATTCATCCCAGACTCTTCCCGAAACACAGAGTCAGACATTCTGTTGAATGGATCACTTATATCTCCCTCTCATTACCAAATTCAAATATGTTTCCATTTTCGATTGCTTGATCTTGCAAATTTGCTATTGCTGCATATTGGGAAAGTCGATCCATAATGGACACAAAAACACCACTTTTTGTCAGTGGCGCTATCGTATTAATATATAGATAAGTGCATATTATAAGTGACTAAGAATCATTGTATAATTCATGCGAAGCACCCGGAAAAGTATCTAAGTTAATTCACTGCGGTTAGTGCATATTAACTTATAGCCAAATTATAAGTCGAAATATCATTACATATATTTGTGTGCTTAAATAAGTAGGCATATATAATGGGTATAGGGATCATATAGTAATGAATCATATCACACACGGAGTTACTTACTTTATAATTGTGAAACAAGTAATATTCATTAGACTGGCAACATGGTGGCTAATTTATTTATCAAAGGACAACTTATTTTACTTATTGATTTAATGAAATAGAGATATTCTATATTGTATATTGTATGGAATATTTTGTGATGATATTTCGAAATGTGATATAACAAATACTTGAGAAGAAGTTGCCCACGAGTTTTTGGGATCACTAAAACCCAATCAAGTCGCAGCGCACTATACCATTAACAAGCTGAAGAAGAAGTGGGACTTGTTGGACGCCTTCCAGCTTACATAAAAGCTAAAACATCGCATCTAGGACAGACTGGGAGAGGACCGTTTATCACTAAACTGGAGATGGAGAAGTGTTGGGACGTGGCCGGTCGTGACAACCCTAAACTAGCCAAAGTTAGCAATGCAAGAAGCTCCCAAATTTCTCGACTGTTCCACCTCAAACTCTACATGAATCTTCAAGTTCGACCGTGGAGGCGGAGTCTTTTTCGGACATTTCACTCGACAATTCTTCGCCCACTTTTTTGCCACCATTATCATTAGACATTTAATGTTTCTGGGAATAGCTCAATAGTTCGGAGAGCTACATTGGCTTCTACAAAGCCAAAAATTACCAATATTACGCCTAAGCGTAAAAGCGAAGGCCCCCTTAGCGATCTTCTGACTGAAGAAACGCAAAACAGCCTAAAACTACATAATTTACGGATGAAGTATATTTCTTCCCAAATAGATGCGAAAGACAAAGAAAAGCTTCTATGTTTTTAGCTAAAATTGACAAACTTTCTGAGTAGGAATCTATTCGATTTATGTCAAGTAACTATATTTATGCTTTATTTTAATGATTAAATGTTTACATTTACATATATATCTTGTGTGCTACATATTATACTATGAAATATAGTATTATGCATTATTGATATAATAAACAAATGGTAATCCTTGAATATACAATGAATTATATTGATACCTACAATCACTATTTTTATTCTAAATTAAAAACTAATACAAATTAAAATTCTTTGTGCATTGAAGCTATTATAATAATGTTTTGAAAAATAAAAAAATAATTATAGTAGTTACTGTTATATACTATATAGTTAGTATTTTTAAATATATTTTTGACATTAATAGCAAATACTAATTATCAATATAAGAAAAATCATAAAATCTTATGCTTATCATGAGATATAAGAAAAAAAATTATGATTAATAGTATAAGTATAAGAATACTAGATAAATATTTAAGTATAAGAAAATTCTTATGCTACGTGAAACAGGCTCCTGATAGGGCAGAACCTGGATAAGATTATTTTTAGAAAGGTAACATCTCAGGATGCGGAGGCAATAAATTCGTTTCGAAGCAGAATAATGGCTTCGACATGGAAATCCCATGTGAGCCTTCTATTAAAGGTCATACCAAGAACACGAAGAAGGCCAACTTCACCAATATCATTGATAGCAGGGTACAACAAATGCACATCACTTTGGTTTTAGGTAAATTGAGTGTGAAGCCATATTGTTGGCACCAGCTGGATAGATTTTGAATTTCAAGATGACATATATATATCGGTGTTAAAATTATTTTTATAAAACGATATTATCTGATATCCAGGGTAAGCGATTTCGCAACTCACCTTTTATTACTACTAATTACGGGGTAGGCCACATATATATATAATCATCGCTATGCCGTGTTAAAAAGTGGTGTAATATCCAATGTATGTGTGTAGCAAGCCAGCTACATACTCAGCAGTATAAGAATGCAAACTTATAGTTAAAGTTTTAAGAAGACCGGTAGCCAAGTGGGTAGAACTCCTGCCTTCAAACCGAAGGTAGCAAGTTCGAACCCCGATACGTACTCCTGGCTTTAACAAACTGATTTGCGCTGCAGCATTGAGATAATCATCAGTTGATTAGTTTAAGCCTATGGCGACTAATAAATTAAGATGTTACATTATATCCCGGCTAAGCGATTCCGCAACTCACCTTGTAATATGATTTTTGTTTGTAATTTGCCGCAGTGTAATTTACCTTACTCATGTCCTACCTAAGATAGATGATCTACCTATACAAAATGAAGGTGATTCATATTTTAGTTATAATCTATACCAAATCAGATGGCAGTACTCAATTAAAGTTTAATTTTTATGTTTTAGATTCCTGCAATTATGTACATACTATGACAAGGAATCAAAAATCTTTTAGCTTGCATTAAATATTATAAGTTTACACAGTTCTTATCAAGTAATATATTTTCTAATACATGTCATTAATTTTATGATAGCTGCCATTCATTTATTAATTCTGGAATATCGTAATACCTTCGGTGAGTTTCATTTGTTCAATTCTCTTTTCATAGTCGAACGTATTATGACCAATGCATTCGCAGGTTAAATATATCAAATAAATAATTCTAATCCGTTCATTTATATTTACGCGAATTTGTAATTCGCGAATTAGGTAATTCCAAAATTTATAAATGAATCGCCTTATAGGGGTTCAAATATACTTTAGTGTAGTTTAATAAACATTGCTAAAAGTACAGTTACAGGCATAGGGTCTAGAGATATATGTATATAAATAGGCATATGTATTTGCTATTACAACATTATATAGTTATCGTCAAATGTTGCACTCTAACAATCCAACCCGGCTGACTTATACCTGCTAAACAGATATTGCTCTATCTAATTATGTTCGAATTAATATCTTTCGATCATTTTGGTCTCTTATTATACGATTCTTCAATACACGTAACGTAATTTAATGAAATAAAAACAAGTAATGTTCACTGAATCTATACTGACCATTATCTAAGAGAACGCAGGAGGTGATAACAAGAATGGTCACTTGCAAGTTATGTTATAATTTGTTATCGTCTCATGCGGCGATAACTAGCTCATTTGACGATAATACAATATATTGTACCGGTCTTCATACTGTAGTTGGAATATGCGTTGAGGTATAAACACATAATTATACTACATATATAAATGAATTGATGAAAATATCGAAATATTAAATATAATTTCCTATAGATCTGCACTTTCTATGTTATTTAACAGAGAAACGTATTGTTTACTTGGCTCTAATTGTAGCAAACTCATTCGGTTAAAAATATAACTTTACTATGTATTTTCCCGGTTGTTTGGAAAGGCACAAAAGAGAGCCCTCGAGAAGCATAAGGAAAATATTTAGCAAATGAAAAAAAATCTCTACAATAGATACTCATTTACTAATATATATCTATTTAATCTTCATGATTTAATGAATGTGCTGTAGATATTTGATAAACAATGAATTTACTTTTCTACAAAAAATATACTTTTATGCAATTAATAGAAGCATTGAAGCAGCTGGACGTACTACTCAACTGCAGCAGTTGGGTCCCACTTTGATAGAGGGTATTGGCAGTTGAGAATGTTGTTCAATGATAAATTCTGACATCTCGTCGAGAGTGAGGAGCGAGACGACTATGTTCAGTAGCTCAACAGAAAATAGAATGAGCTGAGAGAGATGTGCGCTTCATTTTATACTGTTCGTGCCCTGAAAATATTTGAAAAAATATATATGCAGTACACCAACACGAATATAATAATAATAATAAGCGTTTATTTTTTCAAAAATGGGAATCAAAATAAATACAGAAAAAAAGCCAGAAACAAGAT
>JAYRBW010007097.1:0-13587 GCA_036023295.1 Invenusta paracnida
AGAGAGAGAGAGAGAGAGAGAGAGAGAGAGAGAGAGAGAGAGAGAGAGAGAGAGAGAGAGAGAGAGAGAGAGAGAGGAAGAGTTCAACAATAGAATACACAATCTTCAGATAGATTTACATCATATTTGGATTTCTTCGATAGCTACAAATGTGTACTCTAAAATGTGCCTGCGACAATGATTTTACATCATTAATTAAATATAACTGTTAAAAAATATACTCCGGAAAGGTGGAAAAGTCCAGAGGCTTTAAAATTGACAGGATATTAGAAAAATATGAATGAAATCCTCCGAAATGCCTTATCGGATTTATTTGTAATAATCTAAATTTGCTATTGACATTGTTTTAATTGGCTCGAGTCGATAAATTTAAGTCAGGTAATTGTAAACTATTGAATGATAAAAATATCAAGTTTTTTTAGCTATTTAAAAATAGGTAAAATAGGTAATCATTATTATACATAATTATATTAAATAAACGATCCTGGTATTTATCTCAGTCTTTTTCGTCGTCTCATTAATTGACTTTGATAGGAATTATGGGTATTATATTGTTATTGCTAGCTGTCAGAAAACAAGTCGTATTTCATCCTATTTCATTAATGCATTAAATAAATTGTAGCCTGGACAAAAGGATTTTAACAATGACTAGAGAATATAAAGCGACAAGATAGAAGATTATAGAGATCAGATGGTATAAAATAAGTAGAAGATTAGGAGAGAGGAATGGGTTAATGGAAAGAAGATAAGGTCAGTAACATGACAAACTAATAGGAAAGTAAAGTAATCAACAAAGAGGAAAGAAAGAAATAGAAGAGAACTAAAAGATAGAAAGTAAAGTCATCCTCATAGTTAAATTAAGACATGAGTGAAAGACGCAATTAAAAAGTGAATCAAGGGAGGTATTCACCTTGAGCGACCTCTTCATCTGATCCGGTTCAGAATCCCACGAGTCCTCAGTTCTCGGTCGACCCGTGTTCATACCCTTCCAGGTGGACTGTCTCAACTCCTCGTGCGGGATGCCCAGACGAATGAGGTTGCGCAGGTAGCGGAGGGGATCGGCATCGTAGCACTGAACCAAGAGGGACCGCAGCACGGGTTGAGCCTCATCGGTCTCGGGACACATGAGCACTTGTCCTTCGCCGTCCTCCCCGATCACACCGTCCACGATGTAGGGCGACAGGGCCTTCTCGGCGTCCCACCTGGCCGACGTGAAACTGTTGTCATCCAAGAGGCTGCCCCCTAGCAACAGTTGATTGTTGTTGTCATGGAGGTCACCGACCCCACCGACGCCGCCAACAGCTGTCTGTTCGCGAAGTCGAGTGAGCATTCGGTTGATGAAGACTGGGAGGTTGTCGGGAAAGGCCTAACGGGAAAGGTGGAGAAACATTGGACTCAATAATAATATGAGACATGAAGTTAAAATTAATGAGGCGCAGTACATTCATATCTTTCTAGATAATTTGATAATTGACGAAATCAATCGAAAAATCTTTCGAAATTTAATTTACAAAGACTATAATTAGTGAGTGCAAAAATCAATCGAACTAACTATCTGTCAGTCCGAAAGAAACTAAGATTCTAAACCACCAGGAACAGACCTTACCTTCTACGACGTACAGGGCTGTTAAAATAAACTTATATCGGAAAATGCGCCAAGAGACGTCTAGCATCAGCATCGGAATTGCATCGGTGGTAACATGTCCCGTAAGAACTCTTACCAGTACAGCCTATCTATGTACATCACAATATTTTTTGGCATGCGAAAGAATATATAAATCTCAAAGGTATTAGTTTACTGTTTTCTTATTTCCAAAACGAAGATATTGGGTAGCAACTCCACAGGGCCGCTATGAATACCCTCATTTATCACTGTTTATTTTGGTAGTTGCTTTCTGACCGTTTCCAAAAAGCGTAGAAACCCTAAAATTCTATTTCCTTTGAAGGAAGGAGCTCCATAGATACTCCAGAGAAGAAGGGCAGACTCCTTACCTGATTGAAGAGAGCTCGAATGAGATCGAGACTCGCGCGCACAAAGGGCTCGTCCCGCAGCGACTTCAAGCCAAGATAGCTGGTCTCGGGATCGAGTTCTGGTCCCCCTACACTGCTCCTAGGCCGGCCACGTCGCTGATTGGCATCCCAGGCATACTGGACCAGCTGCGAGATGGTGAAATAGCCGCGCAGGAGGTTCCGCAGAAACTGGACCCCGTCTGTGTCGTAGGCCTCAACTAGCAGGCGCTGTGGGACCCGAGTTGTGTAGGGCTGATGTGGCGCCAGAAGGACCCAGTCCCAACTTGGAGTGCCCTCGGGAGTGGCGTCCCCGGCGGGCTTGAGATGCGGACGGAGGCGTTCCATGATCTCGTCTAGAGAGAAGAGGCATGTCCACAGAATGTCGGTGAGTCATCAAAGCTCTATTTCTTTGAATTGATATTGACAAACTAGACTATAATTTACACACCTTCCGAATGGATGCGCACACTGAGCTTTGGCGGACGGCCACGTTTCCTTCGCATCGTCATCTTGCTGTGATTGGTGGAGACCGGACGTTGGTGCTGACGCTCCATCATCCGATTACCCAATGGAAGACGACCCCCTTGCATCATGAGCTGAGACCACATTGACGCCGCGGCCGCTGTGGCGCCCATTGGAGCAATGGGGAGGCCTGCTGTGGAAATCACACCGTTGGTGTAGGGCATGGCGGGAGAGGTGATTGGGGATCTGTATTGGCCCGATCGATGGCCCAGACCCCCTTTAAGGGCCATAGAGAGACCCATCTTCCGCTTACGGGAGCCCAGAGAGGCACACAAGTGATCGATACCGGTGCGTCGTCCGGAGAAACGTCCTGACATCTGTAGGGACCGATTTTGATTCATTTGTACAATCTATAATTTCACTTACATAACCGATCAATTTTATCGATCAAATATTTATTAGCCAAAGTTTTAACGAGAATTTGGTTTAGTTATAAAAAGTAAAACTATAAAAAAGAGTAAACAAAATTATCTCAATAAACAGAATATCTTAATGTTTCATTCGCCACCGCTGATTAATTTAAAATACCCAATTTAGAGCATAAATAAATAATTGATCTTACAAAGATTACAATGCTTTTATTATAAATTATACTACTTGGTAATCATATAAGTAATACATTGTTATACTACTTAAAATATATTATATGTTAAAAAGATAGCATAGAATTATATGTATCTATTTTATATAAACATTTAAAAATATCAATTTAATTTTAGATAACATATTCATAGTACGCAAAAAGTCTTAAATATCAATAAAAGGGTAATTTTTATTTGACATTTTCCATATTATTTCAAAAATAGGTTAAATTTTCAATTTTTCTGAACCAAACAAAATTTATGACTTATTCAAACTCGTAGTTATTATGAAACAACTAGCACACAACAATCTAAATATAATCTTCAAAATTATAAATTATAAAGAAAAGTCTGGGTGAAGCAAACATCTCAACAGTTGGATACCTGATCAGTCCTTGATTCGGCCTTAATGGACTTGATATCCTTGCCTTCGTCTGACTGCCATTGGGCAATCTGACGTCCAGTAAGACTATCTTCAATTGGGACCAAAGGAGCGTCTGAAAAGAATTAGTCATATCAAGTGTGATATCGTCTTTGATCAAGAAAGACTATAGAAGGGTGATCTACGCCTTGCCCATAAAAACTGTATTTTTAAGCCTTTTCAACACCATAGAAACTATTATTTAAGCTAAAAACAACAAATAGGCAATTACGAATCAATAAACAATGCTAATTTAATGTTTGTACCTGCCGGATGAACAACAACTGTCCCATCTTCCATTCTAGGAGCGTCCGGGTCGTTTCCATGACTCGTGGCCCCATCGCCCTCCTGTAGATGATGGCGATGAAGACCATTTGACAGGGTGGCTTGCATGAGGTGGTGCCTCGTCTCCAGGCACCTGAACAGAGCGAAGAAGAGGATCAAGAACAGCGTTGTGTTAACAGAACAAAAAACAATACCAGAATCGCAAATAATATGAACGACGAAGGCCTAACTGAAATTTCAACAATTTGATGATAATTTAGCTGTTGATAGAATTGACTTAGAAAAATGGTTGTGTCGCGGTCAGTTTATGTTTTATATGATAACAATGCTTGAAATTTCATTAATATACAATGCAGTACAATATATATAATATGTCTCAAAATATATAAGTATAAGGAAAGAATTTCTCCCCAAAAAACATGTTTGAATGCTTCCATTTTTAAATCAACTTCACCAATTTTATTTAAAGATAAACAGGTGTTTGTTTTTCACATTATATACCCTAAAATCTATTTTTCTGTGTGCTACAATTTTTTATTATAAAACAAAACAAATCAATTCAACCGCTAATTGACAACATGAAAGGAATGCACCTTCTGTTTTTAGTAATCAACCAATTTTAGGAAACTATTAATAACTTATAAAATTAAACTTTACTCAATACAACAATATTAATGCGTATAAAACTAAAGAAAAACAAGGAGTTAGCCTTAAAAGAAGGTTATTACTAATCTTGAAAAAGTAAATAAAACATGAAAAACAATAATATCAGCATATATATAGATAAAAAGAACATATCAGTATAATATGTAGAGTCGATTTTATGGCGAGCATTTCTTGCAATAACGCTGACTTACTATATTATAGAATAAATATGCCCTAAATTCTGTTATTACTTCATCAAGAAAATCTAGGGGCTGGTACTGCCAGGTTTAACTTAATTAATATTCTGTTTTGAAGTTCATAAATAATAGCGAACAATTCTACATAGCGATAACCATACGGATAAGATAACATATTTCAATCGTAGAATAAGAATCACTCCCGTACTCAAAATATAGAGCGGAAATAAATTATTTTCCACAAAAATTCTCATTAATAATACAAAATCTTTAAAAAAGAAAGAAGCAGAACATAAAGTAACGCTATCCATGTTAAAATAAATACGACTACGCCCTTGTTAACTTTTAGATAAATTTACTATATATATATATATATATACTCGCAATATAAAATAATGACATTAATATTAAACATTCTTCTGCCTGAACATACCTATAACTTCAATAATTTATGAACAAAGCCATTTAGGTAAACTGTGCGCTTGAACCAGGCCACCTGAAAAGCGCAATATGGCCACTCTGGATATATTTACTAAACAAGAATCAATGACTCATAATTATAATAAAGCTTTAACTCGCTCAGCTTACATCGGCTAACTGTGAAATGGTCGTTAAAAGTGGAATTAAAACAAATATTAAAGGGACTTGCGGGTCTCCTGCCATATTGATCTGGTAACATAATATCAGAGAAAAACTGTGGTACTATTTTAAAACATATTCAACGAAAAAAATAATGATTTCGTAAACAAACTCTATAATATTGTATAAGGTATAGGAATATGAAATTCTGTAAAGTAATACAACATATTAATCTACGAAGCTAAGCTCTCTATTTTCAAGGAATAAGACGGTGTACAGGCAGATATACAATCTGCGGAGACATGATTAAATTATGTTTCTTCAAGAATGCAACTGAAAATCACGTTATAAAATATTCTATCGTCTACACACACACACACATATATATATTATAGAGAAAATTGCATAGATAACTTGACAAAAAGAACAGCGGCTACAAAAATACAAATACAAAAAACAAACATTTTAAACTCTATCAATTAAGTATAATGAATAGCGTTTCATTCAGTATAGGGAAAATGCATTTCAAGTCAAAAGGTGCTCTACTTTTCTACAAATTCTGATAATTTGAGTCTTATAGAATAATTAATGATGTTGAGCATCCTGGAATTACATATTATTATCTGGCCTTTTTATTCAAAGCATTGCCGCCATCTTTGTAGTCAGGACGTGGGAGCTAACTGTGGGTGCAGCTTTTATTTCTAAACAACATCCCCAAAACTAACAACAACGGACAATCATCCCACCTTGTCGGGGAAGCCAGCAGAGGTCCCGCAGCCAGCGTCGCCTTGGAAACATTGAAGAGGTTGTGAAAGGCCTGGAGGTGGTCCCGTAGGCCCGTTGCGCCCCCGGGCGATCGGAACTCACAGAGGAAGCACCGGGTTCGAACCCCGGTCAAGGAGCCGTCAGTATCTTCCCCTCGCTCGCTCACACCACTGTCTGTCTCCGTTCCTGCCGTCTCTGTGGCGTCCGAGGACCGGGATTCTGGGTTTAAAATGCTGCTCGAGAGGCGCCGAACGTTCGCCTAAAACGCGGGTAAGGCGGGAACAAAAAGAAGACCTCCGAATTAGGCACAGTTTACGTCTATCCTGACATCCAAGTACGTTTAATACGAGCCTTACGTTACTGCCAAATACGTCCCAATATTTAGCACGTCTAATTTTCTACCGTATTTTCGTATTAACGTCATAAATTATCAGGATATCATCATTCTATACAACTTATGTCAAAATAAGTCAAAGGCTATAAGAAAGTATATCTCGATAAATGTGTTCTTATTTAAAGTTTCGAAAAATGAATTTTTAACTTATAAATTCTATAAATATAAGCAAAACGTTCACCAAAGTAACTTTTTTACTGCAGAAAAGCTCAATAAAATATCATCAAAATGGCAACATTTTTCGATTGCGATAGCTTAAACATAAAAATAATGTGCATTTAGCTACTTACAACACTCATTGTAGAAGCATAAAATTACATAAACAATAAACACCGACAGACTTATAAAGGCATCACAACTTGCAAAGAAATGAAAAATGTCCCTGCATTAATTAAAAATAGCATGTTTATACCCAACTATATATCTGCAGTAAAAAACTGAATGCATTAATCAAAGACTTAAAAAAATTCAAAATCATAATATGCATTGTATAAAAAGACCTTTCCTAAATATATCAATAAAATCAAACAATCGATAAATAAATCTATAAATCTAAATAAATTGTTGACAATATAATCAGTGAATACGCAGAAAGCGAACTCTTTGCCCCCAACTAATGAAACGAATAATAACAAACGCTATTTCCATTAGTGTAAAAGAATAAATTAACATTACATACATATATTTGAGTGCAATCATACAACTCTCGTTAAACTTTATTAGGTGTCACATGTTTATAGGCATAATTAGTGGTACTTCTAATATCAAAATTTAGAAGTATACGAAAACAGTCAACATGTTGAGGTGGTAATAGACCTCTTTTATAGAAAGGAAATCAGTAAAAATCATACTAAAAATAAAACTGTTAAACAATAAATTAAGACTCCAAATATATGTATATAAATAAATTCTACAAATTTAAAATGTAATTAGAATTATTAGTTGATAATTGGACTACGAAATTCCAAACGTATACTATACTTGTTATTCATATGTCGGTTGTATATTTGCAAAAGAAATAGCATATGAACTATTCCCTGTTACGTCGGTTGGTGTACGACAGTAAATAAGCCGAATGTCATGAACCACAGGCTAATATTATCGCTTGCATTATACTGCATTTAATTTAGAGTAATTATTATTTCATGCGATTATATACTTTTTGTTTGAAAACTTCATTAACTCCTTTTATTGATTTATCTTTGTTGCAATAATCTTGGCAGATCAGCATGCATAACATCCAGAATGATACAATTCTAAATAGAGTTTGAAATGGTTAAATATATATATATATAAAAATATAGATATTATGTATATAGAACAGAAATTAAACTTCAGAAATTGAACAGTATTTTAAATTAAACCTTAAAAAGCAAATAAGGTACAAATTTAAGCAAACTTTGTCGCTTCATTAAATGAATGTAAATTATTATTACTGGACAATCTATTTTAAGTCATACTCATCTGTGAATTAAATCAATTTCAGTCCAATTTATATTTATTCATTAGGAATTATACTTTATTAAAATCTATGTATTGACATTAAATATACACATATTTTAAATGAAATAAATATGAAGTGTGTGTACATATATAATGTGTAACCATATAGTTGAAGTTGGGGTTCCAGCATAGTTGGATGCAAATTGACGTAGAAATATTAATTTAACTGTCAAAATTAATCAAAACGTGTTTGATACAGGTATGCAAGCAGTATAGGTATATATACTTAATACTGCAGCATACAGAACACTGAACCACTCCCTAATAAAAATAAACTAGTGCGAAAAAAATCCAATCAACTACACATACACAACAACTTTTATTTACCAACATTAGAAGTATATATATATATTATAATTAATGATTAATAAAACGACTTTATACAATATAATATATAAAGTAAAAACAAGCACAGGAATATCTTAAAGTCAGTCGATTTATAATAAATAGGGTTGCAAGTACAGTCGGGGATTGGAAGCGTCAATCACGAAGCTCAACACAACCAACCAACCAACCAGTCAACTTCCAGGCTTCGTGTAAAACACATTATGTGCATGTATATAGCAGTTAATGCCACTCAAAATAATAATAAATACATTGTGCATCGTATAGTATTTGGTTAAAACCTCCTATAGTCAAATATATATTTTTACAGACAGATACACAAATACGTAGGTAATCGAAGCACGTCTTAAATTATTTACTATATTATAAGGCAACTATTAAAAATTCCATTTTTAGATGTGCAATAACATATTATTATATAATGTTCATCATTTATGGAAATACCTGCCTTCTCTCTGAATAAAAAAATTGGATGAAAATTGATCAAAACACATATTTTACAAGTAGACTGAAGTATCTATTCCATTTTTACCCAATACTATGTGCAACACCAATTATCAAAACCAACAATATACTAATACAATAATACAATTACGTAATATGCCCTTACATCATATATTAAAAATGAAGAAGTTCGCATTCTTTGTCCAGTAAACAAACTTGGTGCCAATAATAATTAATTGTCTGTACTAATTTTATTAACACATCAGGAAACCGCAAGAATTTTGCCACACAACATATATTATAATACATATACATATATAAAATATACCTACTAACTAAAAGCTAACTACCTACATATCAGATAAACTATCCACTGCGCCAAAAAATAAAATATATTTGTTTGGCATAACAAAGATAAAAAATGTGTCAACGTCTCGACATATAAGTATATTACCAAATAGTGAATGGAAAATCAAAATTAGTTGCCATGGGGAACTCAGAAATAGTTAAATGTAAACAACATAATCTAATTTTGACTTTAAATATATTCAAAAGGATAAAGTTATCTAATTTGTACGATTTACCGTTTATTTTATATAATCACCTTGCTCTTATATGTTGAATCAATTTATAAAAATAAATATCTCTGACTTTTATATCAATTACTATTTTATAGTTTAATCCATACTGTACAAAAGATAATTACTGTTATAGTAATGCATTCCATGCATTTTATTTCTTTATTACACAACTTCGTTAATACTTTTATTAACTTAAACTTGTTATTTGAATAATTTCAAGCTCTAGCCACAATTTAACAGCTTTCTGTTATTAGCACTTTCCGACAGTTGAAATACCCCTTTTCTCTTGGTTATATTGTTATATTTATTACAGTAAAGTAAAGTTAAAATTACACGAACGAAATAGATGTTTTGCTTTTAAAACGATCGTTATATATTATACCAGAAGACTCTGCAGTAAGTTATGCACCGAACATTTCCTGTTATGCATAACTAAACTACAGCAGCCATTTAAAAAATGCCACTAATTATATCCGAGCTTTAAAAATATGAAAAAACCAATATGCAAATTGCCTGAATAGTCTTAAAATAACACATATAGCTGCACCAATTCACTTGGAAATGCATATTTTGTATGTATAGTGTCGCTGTCGGTTTTTTGTGTCTATAATTAATGTAGCACTAGCGGTACTGTATATACACACATACAATTGATTTTCTTTGTCAAGCAGTTATTAATTAAACAGGATAGTTACCTAGGTGGTTCAGAGAAAACAACGAGGTTATAAATAGGTATCCACTTAAAGGCTACCTTATGTGTAGAATGTGCCTATAAACAACCATCCATTCATACACAGACAGAGAGAGAGAGAGAGAGAAGAGAGAGAGAGAGAGAATTATGTCTTACCTAGTGAACCTATAGAGTTAAAGCTCACACACACCAGCACAACACCCAACTGTAACTGGTGTACAATGCCGTAAACCCTAACCCCATTACTATTTGAGAAAACAGAGGTGGGGGCTGAAAGTTGTTGACAAAAGTATAGGGACCCAGTTACCTATAACAACAGCGGTACCGTTTAACCTCATATTTAGTTGGTATTCACATATTACGGAAATAATCGCTGCTATACTAGTCCATCATGAAAACCAAAAGAATTAATATTTTATAAAATATAATAGATTCACGATAAAGTCATTCCTTTTCTTCAACACAATTAAAAATGCGCAAAATTATTGCTAAAAAAAGTGTTAACAAACGAAGCTGATCGAGTTTTTAATCATAGAATTACTTCATATAGAGTAACGTATAAAGAAAGCAAAATACTAAGCAATACATTTGGAACTGCAAAACACTTGGATGATTAATGAATGTGCAATTAAGTTCCCTTAAACATCTACCGATTAATCAAGCTAAAAAACCAAGAGAGTAAAACGTTAGATTTCTTATATCACGTTATTGCATAAATCTACATACTCCATCCCAAAGACATACCAGATATATATAATAGTATTAACACTCCACAAGTTATAATTCTAAAGCGTTGTGTAACGTATTCACTGTATAAAAAGGCACAAAGGGAGCAGTAAAGCTTTCTTCCATTTAGAAACTTGCAGTATCTCTCTTCGACAATTATATTTACAGAAAACAATATACATTTTTATCCTTATTATGTATATATTACCTCCATAAGTCCTCTGTAAAAGAGTAGTTTATTCCTATAGTTGGATATTAATTAATTCTATACGACATTATTCGATGCGTATAATAAGCCATCTATCTATGCAGAATATAACACAAAATGATAACTTTAATATACGACCACACAAAGATTATTGAGACATTGATTATGCATGCTATTATGCAAACAGTATTTTATAAAATATGTACCACCAAGAGAATAATAATAGGCCCCATTTTAATTACACATCGAATAAATCATAGAGTTCAGAGGAGATATATAAATAATTACAGACTATTTTCATAGCGACCGTAAGTAAGCATATAAGTAAGTGAGTGAGAGATAGGCAGTTTGGCTATATTATAATTTATAATATGTACATACTAATTCTTAACTATACTAGGTACACTATACGCAAAATAACAATAAAAAAACAATCGATACGAAATCTAACAAGTTTATATTCTGCATAATTAATGAGACTACATCGATCGTTTGAGATAAATAGGCAAAAACGATGCGATATATACCTCTATGTATATATATATTATATCTGTAAATATACTGCAACTGCAGCTTTGTGATAGAATATAATTTTATGCCGAGCGGTGTGTATATACATACATACATACATACATACATACATATAATATATATGCGTGTGTGAATTAACCTTTGGATGAGCGGTTCGTTCATCAGTGACGATGTACAACACACGCCTAGGCCATATTACTATATACCTACCCTATAGTAGATAAAAGACTACATTTTATGACAGATATATATTTTTTAAAAAAGGAGTATAGAGTATAATAAAATTAAAGTCAAGCATGCTCAAGTGTGTGTACAAGGTACAGATGAGTGGATTTCTCAAAGTCTCCTTTAACCTCTCTGAAAGATACAGGCCAACGCGGAAACTATAATAATAACAAAATAAAATAGACTGAAGATAAATCATAATGAACAGGCTACACACCCACCCACCCTATAGATAACAAGAAAATAAATTGAAAAACAATTATACATACAAAATACGTAGTGGGTAGATATTAGAAATTAATTGTTTAACTCTGTTCCATATACGTCCTTTTTGTCAACAGGCTGCGTCTAATATAGGCATTCTTGGCTTGAATCAATCCCAGTATGAAAAACTAAATTTTAGGAAAATTACGGGCAACTATATAACATACTACATATCATTATGTGTTTATTACTACACCTATCTCTTACTTATATAGGCGCCTATTCTGCATTATAAGATGCTAGCTGCAGGGAGAGAGAGAGAGAGAGGATAGGACGTAGGGAAAATGTTATTTTTTAGGATTAGGATGCATAATGAAATAGAAATTAATTATATATATATATACAATATATTATTTTAGTTATAACAAAAATGTTTGTGTGTCTGTGTGAGTGTGTATTTAGCTGTACGTACGTACACTATAATATAAATACAACAACACAGAACAAAATATATACTTTTAGTCGTATATAATTTCTCAACTTTATTCTAAAAATGGCTTGGATGAGCTACGCAGTTAATATACTAGTCACAAAACTTTCGATTTATATATTAGCGCTGAATTAACTTAGTATGTCCTGTACGTTACATGCAGTGAGTGCATGCATGCATGAACCAGACATTAAACATGATGGAATAAAATCAATTAATTATGAATAATAAGTGCGGGAAAGAAAGCTGCAGTAAAATATTCAATTAAAATCCTACAAATGTATCGGTTTTTCTGATTAAAAATAGCGATTATGAGACGCGACCTTTTCGTAAGTCAATGGTAAGGTAATAATTCCTGGAAACAAATAAAACCCCCCAAAAAATATCTTCCGCCAGTTTATCCTCGCTAAAAATCGATTTAATTTCAAATATTATTAAATTTAATTCATAAACATAATAACTGCGGTTGTACAAATTCCAAAAAAAAGAAGGAAACTAAATAAATACACTAATAAAATATATCTCAGCGCATCCATTAATAAGTTATGGTAGTAAACACTGGATTTCTAGAAGAGAGAAAAAAGCTGTTGACCTAATATAGCAAAAGTAAAAATACATGAAAAGGGAATATTTGGAAAGTTTTAACATTTTCTAAAATGTTGAGTTAAGAGTAGAAATATGGGGGTGTCATAATTTTATCCTCCACTCTAACCGCAGCAGGCATTTCGAAGCACATTTTCTAGGCTGATTAACTGATAAAATGTGTACATAAAAATACGCTGCATTGAAAACAGATTTTTGAAAAATGCACATATTTAATATTACTCATCCACGACACGACGAGTTTGGCTTTCTCTCTCTCTCTGTTCCAAAATATGAAATGTGTATATGGTGAAAATGATGAAATTATGGCTGGAGAGAAAATGGTAAAATTATCCGGACAGAGAGAGAGAGAGAGAAAGAGAGAAAGGGGGATTGAAAGAAAAGAGCAAAATAGGGTAGGAAGGTGGAGGTGGGGGATGCTTAAATCTATAAAATCTCTGCCCGATAATCAGTCATAGTGGTGAGAAAGCACCAAAGTTTGAACATGCCATGCGACTAGAGCTTCAACACTGCCTAACATACGCGTCATCCATACTTTAACCGGACACATATATTATTTATTTTTCCCGCGTGGGGGGGTGGGGGGGGGGGGGGGGGGGGGGGGGGGGGGGGGGGGGGGGGGGGGGGGGGGGGGGGG
>JAYRBW010007108.1:0-13586 GCA_036023295.1 Invenusta paracnida
CTAGATTTAAAAGGATTTTTATGAAGCTTGGCAGTCCAGTACAGATTGGGTATCTTAACATCATTTTTAAGAATAATATTAAACATGTCTTTACAAAACTTAGTATGGTTGCTAATAATATTAGCAGTGGGAATTTTACAAACTTCATAAACATTATTACCTTTCACCCCAGTATTAGAACAACCCAGTTCTTCTTTTAGAGTATTAATATAAAAAGTTTTACAAATGAAAGCAAAATTATTAGAAGCTTTGTCGACTGGTACAATGACAAAACGTTCATGAAAAGAATGTATGTAATGTATGTTATGTAATCTTTCTTTAGTTAACTGTCTTCGCGTGTATTTAAGCCATGTGCTATTTGTTTCCTTGTTATTATTATTATTATAAGATTGATAATGGCTAGTAGGTACTAACCAAAACGTCTCTGGAAATATATATTTTTTGTTTTTAAATTGTGTGTTTCTACTGCTTTATGTACAAGGTGTTCCTTGGACCCCGAGACACTCGAGCATTGACTGCAGTACTGTACAGCTACGACTCATACCCGTATTAGGATTCTCGACGAGTCATCACCTCGTTGTCTGTTCTTTTGGACCTTCCAGGTGTGATTTATTCGTATGCGCGGTAGACTTCGGACTGCGTGACGAGCATATCGCCTGATTCCTGGGACGGATCCAGGGTTTGATGGCCATTTGGTCCGACGTCCCGTTGCTGCTGGTCGGTTCGGGTTTCACCATCGGATAAATCCGTTGGGTGACCATCGTTGATAGTACAGACTCTTGGATACCCACCCTACAACGTCATCATCACCACAAACCCCACGCGCAATTTGTTGAATTCCTATTGATGGTCGGCCGCGCCCCCGGGCCGGAACGGGATTGACTCCCGCCAGAACTAAGAGAGAGAGAGAGAGAGCATATCGCCTCACAAAAAAAAGTGACCAGGAAACCTGAAATAGCAATAATTGCGTTTTATACATGATTAGAAATGACAATGTTTTACCAGTTATACGTTTAAAATGCATTTTTACAAATAAATTAAATCATATTAGTTCTCTTACATTTTCACCGCGTAATTTATTGTTTAGTTTAAGTATATATGTAATGTATTTCTATACTACATACGTTACTAGTTTTATTTGAAAAATATGGAAATAATTATAGTTTGCAAGCAGTAATTCTTTTGCCTGTGTGTTAATAATAAACATTATAAACACGGGTTGGAAATTACAGATTTAAAGACTGGTGTTAAATTTATATGAGTAAGCAATCTGTTCTTCGTCTGAAATGACCGCATATTCACAACTATGGTATTGTTCAAAACGTTACTCACCCTAGAGTATGTTTATTATCTATGTTATTGACTAATTATGTGTTTTACAAGGCAAAAGTCATAATTACTAAGTTTAACTATTCATAAAATCGTCGAATGCTAGTATTGAGTTTGATAAGAATTGTACATAACAAGTTGTTTGGTGGTAACTATCTAAAGCTAGACTGCTTCTAGCATGACTCCACAAAATTAAATTAGAATTTTACTCAAATTATAAACTCTAATTGTGCTTGCATTCAAAACTTACACTTCAAGACTGCTTCATTTTCAAGGGGTTATAATTAAAATTAACAAATCTAACGTTGCATGTATCCCAAACTGAACAGTTCTAATCTAACTATGCAGTTCTAGAAGAAGTCTAGACTTCTATACACACCTAACTTTAAAACTATATTTTGTGAGCATACAAAAATGTAGAAATCGAAATGTAGATATCTAAAATTCTTCAATTTTTTGTTAAATTCTACGAATATACTGTTATCTGTATACAGCTTCTGATCCTCAACTTCCTATTTATTCGAATCATAAAATAGCCCTCTGCGAATTTCTTAGTAGAAAAAAGCAGTATAATTCAAACTAAAATCTGTCAAAAAAGTTTAGCAAACATATTCTGTACCGCATCGTCATCTCATAGACAGCGAATAGAATGTTCAAGCGCACATAATGTATATATACATGTCGCATGTCAAAGCAATGGGTTTGAGGATTACAAATACAATAATTCTAATCTCCAAGTCTTGCCGGGCAGTTTAAAGCAGAACTTCTAAGATCCCTGGCCTAGAGAGGTCGCTATTTTTCTATGATAAATGTTACTGAATTCAACAGAATATACCTATACTAAATAGAAATAATACACAGAGATCATTTTGACTTCAATACGATGTCACAGTTTCCGACTACTTAGAGGTTACTGCTGACCTACTTTCAAATACTATTTTATCACCATGCTGATAAGTATAATTAATCAATAACCACTTATAACAGCAGAAATTATGGCTATAATAAGATAAGGGAAATTAGAGAGATTTAAAAAAAATAATTCCGTCAATCATTTTCTATGTTTGAAAAAGCAGTTCGTTATATATTAGCTGAGCTTTGAGGGATATATAAATTATCTCGCCTATATCTGCTTATCTACTATAAAAATAAATAATATAAATATACATATCTACTTGCTTGTAAGTCACAGTAAGTCACAGTAGATTTCACAGGAATGTGAACTAGTTGGACTTTATGCTAGAATCACAAATTAACTTCGAAATCTTAAAACCTTACGTAAATCGTTAGGATATATTTCTGCTTTAGTTTAGAATGCGTTTGCTTTCAATTTCTTAATATCAACTCGTAATATAGCATAGGTAGTATATTAATCCAAAAACTGTAGAATCGCCACAAAGAGAGTCAATAAATAAACTCAAAATTAAAATAGTAAAATGATGTTATTAAGATACGATATTTAAAGCGGTGCCTTGATATTAAGCTTGTTTTTTAAAACCACATGTAGATCAATATATACAATAAACAACAATAAAGTTTAAAAAATAGAAACAAATAAAATAAAATTCTAGGCTATGGTATTAAAGTTTTTCATTTTTTATTATTGGCATTAATTAGTTTTTACTATAACTTATATATACCAGTTTCTTGGCTTCAATAAAATTGCCCATATCCAAGAACTTTTCTTAATTTTTTAACTTTTCAATTTTTAACTTTTATATGCATGATTTTCAATATCCCGTTTTACAACACTGTAATCTACAATAACATATAGATTCGTAGAGCCTTCTTCATATAAATTTCATCAATAGATGAGTGTCTTATTCTTTAACATTACTTAAATATTTTGCCTTTAAGCTCGTTTCTTGGCCTTATTATTTTGTTCCGCACTCGTGTTGTTTGCTTTCTACCGCATTGTCTAATACATTAGTAGGAATTAGTCAATTGCTCAAATTAAGTTGTTTTAATGTGAAATAATTGGAGGGATTGTGTGAAAATCTATTATTATTATTAGTATTATTTCAATTTCGTATGTAAAAAGGGATTTTTCATCACCTTGGAATAAAATGTGTAATTGAACACATATTACATCACAATATTTTAATAATTAATAAAACGATTTATTACATGCCAAAATATCGCAGACCATATAATATAAAACGGGTACCAATAACTAAATAAGCACACATATACCTAAAAGTTATGTAGTAATAGTTTTAGCTATTACTTATAATAGCTAAATTGAAAGCTAATTAAGTATTGTTTACATTTATACTAATCAAAAATGAAAGATTTAATTAAGTAATAATTCATTTTAATTGGTGAATGTGGTAGTATAAGAGTCACACAGACTCCCTACTGCTTTACTTGACGAATTGGGAGACCACCATGGTGCCACATAACTTCTTAGACCTTATGGATGTGGTCTAATTATCAATTATATATTCTATATTTACATGTATATACTATGTATACATATGTAAAATAGTTGTATAAATCTCTTTAAATTTCTGTAGTATGTTTCAATAGCTATTTCAATGTTATCCGTTTTTAATATTGAAAAGAGTAAATTTGGTAACACACTTTGTCACAGAGAGTTTTCAGAAATTAATATCTCTCAATTTTGAGTTCTTTTTAAGCTTCTATAATTTTGTTAAAAAGAGGAACAACATCGCTCAGGATGGAAAAGTCGCACCCGACTTGATAGGAGAAGGTGACAAGTTGATAATAGTGAATAAATTTAAACTAATAACCATAGAGAATTATACCAGAGCTTCGACTCTTACTAATTCTGTATGCTGTTTAATACTACTATTCAGCTACCAAAAAGCTTTTGCAAAATAATGTTTTGAAGATTCGCAACTTAATTAAATCGTTTCTGTAGTAAAACAAGTTTAGATACAGAGGCAATAAATTATTTATTGCAGACAACTTAGTTCCTAGGTTAAAATTGTATGAATATATATATTTGCTCTTGAAATTAATTTAAAAAAAATATGTAATACTATTTTTTTCCCCCATTTACATCAAATTTATTAAAAAATATTTAAAACGATTTTTTATTCACAAAAATTTACAGCACGAAATACATGAAATCAATAAGAGTTGAAAAATCTGTCTATTATTACTCTGTGGATATAACCAGGAGTATCATGTCCCAAAGTTGGCATTATTCTTTATTCATTTAACCCTACCGGAGAGGGTGGCGGGGGAGAAAATCTTAAGGCCCCTTCCACATATTTGCTGTTGTTTTTAAATAAACAAATGAAACAATATAAAAATCCCTGACTTTTCCTAAAATACAACTTTTAGCCCTAAATTCACTATTGTGCATTTTAAGGGGATGGTCACGAGAAATTCTGAATATGGTCTGATTAGCTTCATATAAAATTCATGAAATATAATATATTTATTTTTTTTGCAAAAAATTACAAAATTTCGAAAAAGTTAAAATAAATTACTTTTTCTCTCGTTTATTTAATTTTAAAAAATCTGACAAGTGCAAAAAAACGGTATGCAGGGGAGGAGGTTAAACTATTTGTTTAAGTTGAAAGGAGAAGGATTACACGCTTATAGGTGTCAAAAGGTGAAGTCCGACATTACAAGATTACAGTTTGAAAAGTGGTTCATTGCTATGAATAAGAACGGTATTTTATTATTAATCATTCTCATGATTTCAATCTACCTCCACTTTACAGCATATTAGTTTAATCTTATCCCTTTGCATGCCTGTATGGCTTTATTCTCACTCATGTCCGTCGTAATATACTTTATCTCTCTCCTTGCTTCATTAATTTGGTTATTGTGTCGTCGTAGAGTGTTTTATTGATTTTCTTCACTTGCACAATCTGCACAATTACACTGTTATTCCGTGTTTCTACTTAAATCTATTGGATTCAATTTACCTTGAAGCTGCAAAATACACTTTTATTAGTATTTATAATATTATTAAATAAGTATGTTGTCCTTTATTTAAAACGTAAACAAGTGTACCATGCAACGCTTTTTTTCAGAGCCGAATTTTGGATAATGCCAATGAATAAATTATAAATATTTAAATAATTTATATATGCCCATTTCTAATCGATATTTTGCATTTACCTAAAAATGTTAACCAATTTTTATAAAAAATTAACTCATTTGCAACAAAGTGTTGATAAATAATATCGTAGACTTTCTGTTAAAATTAATATAGACTGTATCATAGAGTAATTGAACATAGAGTGTATTACCTATATACACCACGTTGTAATTTTTCGTCAATATAATTTGTTATATTAATTTTTTTATGTAAATGGGTAGTAGGTAGTATAATAAATATTTTCAGTAAATAAATTTTAAGCACAGATATATATGTTCATACAATTTTAACATACGTAAGTTGTCTGTAAGTATAAATTATTCCTTGGATATATAAAACTGTTTTACTACACAAACTGTTTCTCTGCTATCAGTTTTTAAAACATTATTTTACAAGTGCTTTCGGGTATAGCTGAATAGATGTAAAAAATGCATACAGAATCGATAAGAGTGGAAACTTTGTGTTTAATTACCGTAACGTGGGGCTATTCTGGAAAGCGTGAAAACTTTATTATTCACATTACTTAACAATAACAATGAAAACATTTTCAAGTAAAACCGCAACTAATATTCATTTACCATTGTTTTAAACGATCAATGCAATTAATGTGTTAACAAAAATATTACTGCTTTATTTAAAAAACACAAATTTATCTTCCGTTTGTAAATAGCTAGAAAATTTTGCTGAATTCTATGAATATTGCCAATAATAACTTTTCCTGTACACTTATTTGTACAATTGTTTCAAATATTAGTCGCCATTTTTTATTCTATTTTTCCTTTTTTTATGTTTGTAGTCACTTTAGGTTGTATTTAGAATACAATAAATGCCAACAGTTATGGAGCTACGCGTCCGACGTAGAAAACATAAATATCTAACGTGCACGCTATAAGGTATGTAGATTAAGTAATTACTAAACACATTTTAAATCTCAATACAATTTATTGAAAGGGTTGAAGTTATCTAAAAACGGACCAGAATTGCCCAACTTTACGGTACTCTATATGGGTTGTATCATAAAAATAATCATTTTTAATACAAAATTAATTGCGACTTTGTTGTACAATTCTAGAATTTTAATGCACTAATTTCGATTTTAATTTGAGCGGGTGATAATTATTTCCATATATGATTGTTGTAGTAATATACATTATCGCTTAAGTTGATTTAGAGAATTTAAAACGATATTTTTTATAATGCATATAAAATGTACTTCAAAAATCACAATTGACTTAAAAGAATGTGTTACATTTATAAAACAAATTTAAGTTTAATAAATTTATACATTACGAGTGACAAAATGTTTACTCAAAATAAGAAAAATGTAGATTTTATTATTTTGAAAGCAATACATAGTTATAAGCTTTATTGAAGTGAATCGAATAAGGATAATTACTTGAATAATTCATTTCTGGATATAATAAAAAAAGTAAACGTACTAGACTATTCCTCAGTAATATTTGTACCATTGTAGATTAAAAAGTATATTAGTTATTACATTCATGGTTTTCTAACCAAAACTTTCGATTTAAACAATACACTACATTATATTTTACCCACTTAACAAATGACTTAAACCAATTGAAGCGTTAAATCTCATTTCTGGAAAGTATGCTTCACATTTGTAGGTAATAATTTTCCGTCAAATGTAATATTAATTATCCTGAACGTACTACACACGCTTAAAGTAGCTGTGTAAGTCTTACTATACATGCAATTGGGGTAAAAGTAACGTGTATGCATATATATATATACAGCAAAGTTTGTACCCGTTTTCGTCATTAAAAGTGATATAAATATTGTTTTTCACTCCATATAATACGTATATTTTCTTCAATATATAATACCGATATATAACGATATTCCGTACAGCTGACAAAACCCCCTATATACACCGATGATTACAAAAAATATTTTATTTCTTATTTATCAAGGCGACCTTGTCGGTGGATGCATATTAGGCTGGCAGCTATCGGTACATTTGGAATACTAATTAGGCACAGGCGGCGAGGAAAAAGGAGAAAAGAGAGGTGAATTTGAGTTGTCAAATCGATGAGAACTTATTACAAATCTGCGTATTCTATTCTATTGGGCACAAAGTATTATTGGATAATTGGATATACGGTTACCAATATTGCAAATGTTTCTTTACAGTAAACAACACATGTTTCATTCTGAATCCAGCAGCAAAATCGAGCAAACACATACATCAGTCATAAAGGAAAAACGAATCAAGCTATTCACATCTTAAGCGTATAAATTACGTATATGTATACATATTCTTTAGTATAAAATCTAAGAGCGTGTGGGTTCAACGTTTTAAGAAATTAACATCTACAGACCCAACATTTTCCGATCATTATTTTTATTACATACTTACGGATTGCATTTCTAAGGTAATCTTTTTTAGTGTGCATACTTTTTTAAATATGAATATAAATCTTCGACTGTACTGGAAAACACGAATGCCCGTCCAATATTAAATGTAGAATTCAGTGCTATACACATGTAATGTACGATTTGTAGCCCACGTGTGCACTATTAGATGCTTGTGGGCCGTTAAATAAGCCCCAACTATAATAACCCCAATGTATCTTAATGTGAACTGACCGAAATGCTAATTAACATTCGTAATAAATGTAATGGAATTTAAGAGCTGGCAGTATTGCAGACTACGTAATGCAGAGGGGTTGGTATATCCTTAGACTTAATATAAGGTCGACGAAAGCTTAACTCATCTTCTGTGCGTGTTTGTTACAAAACTACACTGCGATAATTAGGAAAATATACAGCATATACTAAGGTATATTGATACGTTTGTAACTTTGTTAATATGTGTATTATAGAGGGCTGATAAAAAGTTTTGTTACAGAAAACAAAATGATATTTTAAACATATTGTTTTTTGGAAATGTATCATCTTTATTAGTTCGAATATATTTAGTGTATTATTATTGTAGAGCTTCATGCATTTATTTCCTTTTACGTGTAATTAATAAAACTTCAATCATTTTTCAGCAAACAACATTTATTTAGAGAATTAATTCTTGTTATGTTTGTTTTCAGCAAAAAAACGCTAGAATTAATTTTCTAAACAATCAAATAATATATAAATAAGTAATCAATTTAAATTAATAAATCAAATTATAAATCGGTTTCTATGTATATTTAACAAAAATAAATCCTGCATAATATACTTTTGTTCCTAATAATACTTATATTTTATATAATATTTATAAATAAAACGGTAGATATTCGTACGCAAGATTTTAATACACAGTTAACTAAAATAAACTTAGCCAGCCAATTCTTACAAAAGATCAGGTTTTCATGGAGACATAGATTAAATTACTTTGAATTGCAGCAATACTTAGTACATTTTATGATATTATACCATAGAGCAATTTCTTTATTATGAAGCTCTAAATATGTATAATATTAGTATTCATTTATTTTTAGGACAAAAAGCAAATATTTTTGCATAACAATCCAGACGACATATAATGCGAAGTCACAATAGGCGAGTATGGCTTACTCGGAAGCTAAATGCACATAACAATTTAGAAGAATAGCAACTTAAGCAGTGAGACAAATGGAATTAAATTTAAAAAATTAGAAATTATGTGTTATATATTAGGGAGAAAAAGAAAAAAATCTTCAATATAAATGTATATATATTATATAGATTTGGGGAAAATTGGATTTTAAAGTGTTAATTCCCATTTCTTCTTTAACTTTTAAGTTTAGAACAAGCTTTAAATTGTTTGACTGTGATAATAATGTTAAACGGCTGTAATTAAAAAATTAATAGAAAGTGGATACATCTTGAATGGAAAACTTGTGCATGTATCGGTTTAACGACGTTTGATATTTTATTTCAGCAGGAAGCGGATGCAAACATTAAGCAAGTTTTCAATATATTAAATGAATAAGTTTACAAAGAATGTAATTATAAATTGTGGAAACCAACGAAAGCGCAATTTAAAATATGTAAATTTTATATTAAAATTAATTATATTACTGATATATCTGAAAGTAGTAACATAACCATTCTTGTAATTTATTTGAATTTTGAGATACATAGTAGCCGTTAGTTTATACCTACTTGATATTTTTTATATTATAACCATTATATATGTAGATGCATTAATAATTGATTTATGGACATCTTGATAACTACTGCTTCATCTATAAGTTTATTATTCATATTACATGATAAAAATAGGATATATTAACATAATATAAGTATCTGGAAATAAAAAATACATAACAAGTATAATATTTACAATTTGTGGAATAGTTTTAGTTGAAACATGAAAACTATGTAAAGAATAGAGATATTTTTAATTCTTTTATTCAGATAAAAATAAAATATATTTATCAAAAACATAGCTTTAAATACAATTTCACAGCAATACTGACACTTGCTAATAACGATAAATGAAATCATACTTTTACGGACTTGATCGATTATCAACTATCTCTATTCAATATAAATTTTATATACATATTTAACATTCTTATTTTACTCAAAAACACTATTATTATAAGTTACTTGTATGTCGATAATGCTAATAATTAAATTGCAATATTTACACAAAATGAGTCACACAAATATGACAATTGAATACATAACATTACACAGCCCGATATCAATACATTTCAGCAATCAATAAACGAATACATAGGTACAAGCATGGTTCACAAATATATAAACTAATGTGTGAAGATATACATACAGCCTTCCAATTAATTATTGATAAATACAGAATATAGTTTCTTGAGTGAGCATATATGTGCAGACCGTGTTATTGTCACACGTGCTAGTGCTCTTTTACGAGCCTGGAATCTGCCACCACCATTTCTGTTGTGAGTTACTTGGGGAACATCGAGCCAATATCAGCTGCTGGTGAGAAGTCGATACGACTTCGAGACACAGTTCATGACTTTTCAGTTGAATTGTGTTCCGCTTAAAGAGTAGGAGGAATGCAATATAAATTAAGGCTGGAATATAATAATAAACAAATGCATATATGTTGACTGTATACATATGTATATACTATGGTTAAACTGACATATATATCACTGTTAATAAAAGGGTTCTATAGTAAGATAAAAAGGGTTCTTGGGTTTTTAATGTGAAATAAGTTATAGAGTTTTGAATATTGAACCTCTTTTCCGGGTTGAAGAACGCTTTTCTGCCAAATGAACCCTCTTAAGAACCTGTTTTTAAAAGTTCTTTGTGAAAAAGTATCTTTAAAAACAGCTACTGCTCAAAAGGGCAGTAGTATATTAATTTTATATAAAAACAATAAAATAAATTAAAAATCATAATATTAAAATATCTTATTGTTGATAGCTATATATAAAAACTATTTTATGGATGTATGTTATACGAGATATATTTTAGACACATACAAGACTTTTGATTTCAAGTGTATACCAAAGAATACCATAATAGCATATATAATTTTGTTTAATGACGGTGAAATTAAAGTAGAATCTCCAATAAATTATAAAATTGACCAAACTATGATGTAGATCGATAATTCAACAACACTATTGCTAATGGCTTTTATTAAACAAAAGTTATATATAAAATATATATAAAATCACCTTAAACTTTTCACTTTATTTTACTCGCACATTATGTAAATATCTTTCCTTGCTTATTAATCCATACGCTAATTTATACAATCTGATCCCTAATTTCCAACTAAAATTTTTTAAATAAATCTATGACTATACATTGCACCAACGATTTTTAATACATACTTATTTTAATCTACATAATATATTGTTTATGTTTAATAGTGTTTTAATAATGTTTTAATAATCTAATTATAATTATTTCTATTTTGCAGACATTAAAATATGTAATTCGTTTTCACAATAGCTGTTATAGAGCGAATGAAGATTATCGTTTGACGATAAAAGAAAGAAAGAGTTACAAATTTTGTTTTGGAGCTGAAGGAAATGTAAGTAAAATCCAACGCATTTTAGTATTTTATACAATTGGTATCTAGTACTATATATCGTTATAATATAGTGAATACATACATGTATTAGTTATGTTAGTATATGTCCAATAGATTGGTTCCTAGTTTCTGTATTAAGCAAAAATATAAGTACAACTTTAATTCCATTGATCTTTGTCATGTTAGCGTGTTAACAAACAATTTAGAAGGCAAGTGGCAATTTATGCACGTCAATTTTTTAAATCTATTTATATACTAGCTGAATAGTTTTACTATGATTGATCGATTTGTTAAGTGGTTCCATGGTGTAGCGGTTAGCACTCAGGACTCTGAATCCTGCGACCCGAGTTCGAGTCTCGGTGGGACCTTTAAGTTGTTTTTATACTTTTAGTAGGGCTAATCCAATTTTAATAAATATTTTCTTAAATGGCAATAACTACTAATATAACAAATATTACACATGGTAATCATTTTTATACATATATCTTCCATCTCACATACATGTACCTACACGGTAAAATCAATTATTATTGAGTTCTTTTACTCACTGAACATTAAAGGCAAATATATTGAAATGTGTTTGTTTAAATATCAGGAAACAAACAATGTTAAATGTAAATTGAAAGTTAGTACTTATATCTACTATTAGACATAGTTTATTAGATTATTGTAGTTCTTTTAATTTATTACTTCAAATTACAAATATCTCTATTTTCAAATGAACACTGTTTTCAATCAAGAGTATACAACACTGAGTCAAAAGTAAACTTATGAAATATATTAAAAAAAAAAATCTTATAACCAAAAATCATCAAAAATGTGTCCCTGTAAACAACAGAAAATATACATTACATTTACTTGAGCCAGCGTCAAGCCGTCTCATCGAGTCTATATCGATTGACTTGATGACTTGGCTTGATAGAAATTAAACGTGTTAACTATTGTATAGCAGTCAAAATAAAGTTGAAAAATGTAATCAATTTTCAAACGTGTAGCGCTGGAGCCGAGTATAATTTGTATCGATGCTATTATTATATTGATCTATTGTTTATGCAAGACTCATAGTATTTTATCTACGCAACTTGTGCCAGGCTGCTTAACCGTGTGGCCAAAATCTAATATTAATATTCGTTTCAATATTAGTATATATCGTTCTATAGCCAAAGAAAAATGAAAGGTTAGTTTATATATACAAATCGGTTACCTTACAATTGTTGCATATATAATTGATCGATTAATTAGTTAACCAAGAAATGTTGATGAGTAAGCTTTTAATATATGTATATGAATATATAAACTTAAATGTATTTTTTTCCTATGCTTGTGCTTTGCTAATCCGTATCAATTTCCATTCGTATTAATTATCTATATACCTATGCATAGGTAGGTAATATTTTACCACAAAATCATTAGGTACAGTCATATTCCGATAATGAAAAAGTAACCGGGTTTTATTTTAAGCTTTCCTGTTAACATTTTGACAAATATCAAATAATGTTGGACTGATGATAATCTGTTAAATATAGTGCTTATAGTGCATATATGAGAGCCGGTGGTTCAGTGGTAGAATGCTCGCCTGCCACGCGGGCGGCCCGGGTTCGATTCCCGGCCGGCGCAACTATTAAATACATTTTGTTGTTTTGGGGTAAAAATGTCATTATAATAAAATTACTCGTAAATAATGGAATTAATAAAAGTAATATCTAAACAACATTTTAAGTTCTTTTCTATATGTATAACCAATATCATGTAATTCTACAAAATAACATATTGATAAACATACCTATATATTATTAAAGTTTATTAATTAGGTATAAATATCTGTGAAATGAATTTAAGCATAAAACATATAAAATAAACAAAAAAATATAAAGTATGTTGTTAAATTGTTTCTTTAACAACGTGTTTTTTCTTGATAAAAAGCAATTAAAATATGTAAAATGATACGTAACAAAAATAAGATGTTAAAGAAACAATTTAATAAGTTTAAAAAAGATAGCCCAACGTGGGGCTCGCACCTACGACCCCGAGATTAAGAGTCTCTTTCTCTACCGACTGAGCTAGCCGGTCACATTCAAAGTTAGGTTGTAAAGAAAAAATCAACTCAGACCTATATCATCTTAAGGCCACGATACATCAGGCGTTGACTTTAAGTCAACGCCTGATGTATCATCAATTTCAAGCGTTGACTTTTCGCCG
>JAYRBW010007119.1:3296-34994 GCA_036023295.1 Invenusta paracnida
TGATCCAACACATTCGCACCTAGAGTTCTCTTTGATTCAGTTGTAGGCGACACAATGTTATGCTGCTTTTCTGCCGCGGAATGAGGCAATTGTTTCTCTTTTCGTATTTTGCCGTCAACTCTTAAATTATGTTTTAATATATCGTTTGATAGACGTTTACTTTGCATTTTATCATTTAACAAATTTCTTTGTACATGATTTTCTGAGTTAGTCGGAATATTTCGTGACTTGAATTGGTTTTTAAGTTTTGCACTCGATTGAGTTTTCTTTATTCCTTCTGCCGCTTGTGATGAGGTTTTGACTGCAGATTGAATATTTTTGGATTTATTTTCGCTCAGGGGTCGTCTAATCTTTGGTGGAATTTTCTTTGTTTCATGCTCGGGATATATTTCTTGTTTCAAACCGTTACCGAAATGTTTATGATTAACTTCTGGCGACTTCATTCCAGATTGTATTCTTTCATGTTGAGAAGCTAATGATGGATGTTTCTTAGCATTCAGATTTGTGCGCTTGGTCGATAACATTTTACTTTTTTCTAGATGTACTCTTTGTTTATGCTTATCATATATTTTGGCGTCTTGCCCATTAATTTTGGCTTTCTTTTCTGACGAATTGACTTGTATTTCACTTTTAGGCAAATGCTTTGTTTTACTTGATTTCTTTACAATACGATTTGTATGATCCAACACATTCGCACCTAGAGTTCTCTTTGATTCAGTTGTAGGCGACACAATGTTATGCTGCTTTTCTGCCGCCGAATGAGGCAATTGTTTCTCTTTTCGAATTTTGCCGTCAACTCTTAAATTAGGTTTTAATACATCGTTTGATAGACGTTTACTTTGCATTTTATCCTTTAACAAATTTCTTTGTACATGATTTTCTGAGTTAGTCGGAATATTTCGTGACTTGAATTCGTTTTTATGTTTTGCACTCGATTGAGTTTTCTTTATTCCTTCTGCTGCTTGTAATGAGGTTTTGACTGCAGATTGAATATTTTTGGATTTATTTGAGCTCAGGTCTTTTCTTATCTTTGGTGGAATTTTCTTTGTTTCATGCACGGGATATATTTCTTGTTTTAAACCGTCATTAAAATCTTTAGGATGAGCTTTTGTCGATTTTTTTCTTGATTGTATACTTTTTGTTTCTAATATTTTTCTTTTATTATTCTTTTTGTTTGAATAATTTTGTTGTAATTTTTTTGGTTTTTGCCTTTTTTGATTGTTTTATATTTTTTTCATTAATTTTAATTTTATTTTTTGTTGATTCTGCTTGTACTTTATTTTTTATTGAGGTCTTATTTTCTTTAATTTTTGTTATATTTTTCATTTTATTTTCTAACGTATTTTTAGAAACAGGTTCTTTGTTGTAAATTGATTGTGGCAGATGTTTATATCGGTTTTCTTTTTGCTTATTTTGAATGTTGACTTTGCTTTTTACTGTGGAATTCGAAATTCTTTTTATATTATTTTTTTTATAATTATCTCTTTCCATTTTAGATATTTTGCTTTCAATATTTGAGGATATTAAATCATTAAGATGTCCTGCTTTTAAATTTGATTTTATGTATTTTGGTATTTTTTTCGCTTTTGAATTTCGTATATTTCTTATTGCTTCTGTTTTTTGTTTCATATTTGATCTGTGTGGTCCATTAATATTTAACAGTTGCTTTTTCAAATTACTTCGTACATTGTTCTTGGTTAAATGAGTCTTTTCTCTCTGTTTGTATATTAATTGATTTGGAGAGTTCGATTTCTTTTCATGCTGACCATTTGAAATAATTTGTTTAGATAAAATATTTTTTACATTTAATATTTCGGTTGATGCAATCTTTGTAACATTGTTCTCTTTTTATATATTCATATTACTTTTATATCTTTTCAAAGTTTTCGCCTGTTTCGCTTGTTTTGGACTTTTCAATTTTAACTCTGATCTTAATTTTTTCGGCACGGATAACCAACTTACACTTTTTGTATTTCGTGTTTCTATGTCATCCGTATTTATTTTTCGTTTGTATAATTTTTTTCTTTAAATGGTGAATCTAGGTTCTTGTACTTTTATGTGTGGGGACAATTTATCTTGAAAATTTGACATCGATAATTTTGTAAGCTTTGTGGATGTGTTTTTCTCCTTTGTATTTAAAATGGGTTTCGTTATATTTTCTTGGAATGATTCATTTGCAACCTGCTTTAATTTTTTTACTATATTTATTTCAGTTATTGCTATCCTTTCTAAAATCTCGTTCTTTTCTTTTTTTCTAATGGACTTACTTTGAATTAGTTCCATTTCGGATTGATTTTGGTTTTTATTTAAATTGTGTTCATTGAAAGTGTAGTTATTAGTTTTTGAAGTAGATTTCAAATTTTCTAAGTTTTGTATTCTAGCTTCAGCCTTTTTAATTTTTTTGCAATTATTACTTCGTTTTTTAAAACTTCTAACAACATATGGTTCATCCTTTTGATTGGTTTGCTATTGTTCGACTCATTTTTATATTTCTTTGAGGAGTTATTCTTTATCGTTATCAAGTCTATGTATGCTTTTTGTTTTTCTTCCAAAACTTGATTTAGAGAAGTTTTACTCTTAGACAGCATATTGTTTTCTTTTGACGAAGATTGTAATAAGTCACTTTTAACATTTTGTACCCATTGTAAAGAGGAGTTTGTCAAATTTGATTTTGAAAGTTTCTTATATTTTTTTATTTTTGAGTTTTCTGGTCTAAAGTATGTAGCTCTCTTTGGAATATTGATTTTACCAATGTTATTCCAATTAGTGGAGTTAATTTGAGTTTTAGTTAACTTTGTCGATGATGCTTGATTCTTTAATGTAGTTTTATGCTTTTTAATGGTAGAGTTTTTTAGCAAAGTTTTTCCATCGAGAAATCGATGTGTTGAAACACTCTTCGAATTAGATTTCTTATTTATTGCAGTACTTACGTTGTTTGTAGTTAACATATTATTTGTCAATAATTCTTTTGTATAATTTCTCTTTACTACTAGTTCTAATATGTTAAGATCTTTGTCAATATGTTTGAGCTGGGCTTCTATGGAATTTATCAATTTCCCTCCCAATACTTCACGCTCATCTGGTTGTTTGTTACCGCTAAGTACATCCAATGCTTCTTTTTCTATCGAATTTCTATACTTAGGAAATAAATAAGTTGACTCACTTTTTACCTGATCCAAAGACTCACTTTTTGGCGACGAGGATAATGAGGATTTATTTTTAGATGCGTTGGAAACTGTATGCAATGAGTCTTCCTGTTTATTAGATTCGTTAACGGTAGCATCTTTAAATGATACCCTTGATAATGGCCTGGTTGTTGAGTTTGTGTTATTAGTCACTTGTAAAAATATATTTTTATCTATCGCAGGTAGTTCTTCTATTTCTCTTTCTTCTTTCGAAGGGTCAGATATTATTCCATGATTTGATGCATCTGAATTGTATTTTGCAAATACCACATATTCTGATGTGTATCTCGATAATAAAATCAAATAAAAAACGTAGAATACTAATTTCATGGTATTCACAACTTTAAATAATATTTTATATAATAAAAATCCACTTTTAGTTTCCTTATAGCCCATATTTTCACTGAGCTGGGTAAAATATGAAATTATTCCGTAAACTCGTAATTAAGCACGACTTATGTTGCAAAACGTGTTTACGATCAATTTAATAATTTATTTTTATTGTTATGTATTTCTAATTTTATAACTCCTACTTGTCGAAATCAATTTGAGACATTCTAGCAAAGCTTTGTAATATTTTTTATTCCTTATCGTTTTGTTTTAATATCGGTTTTATATTTTTTTTACTTATCATTAAAAACAGTATTTATTATATTTATGGGTATTATATGTTTTGTTATGTTTAAAGTATATAAAAAAAGAGTTAACTTATTATTTAACTCTGAATTTATATACGAGTATTGTTAGTTTTACCTATGAGCAAATTAAGCTAACATTTATAAAATAACATTTAAAAACTAGTATTATAAAGTTGGTGATATTAATTGATTGGGCTACTGATAAGGTAGAAACAATTACACACAATTAATTGTTTTAGCTACTGAAGATATCTTACAAGATAAAAACCATAGTAAAAACAATATTGTCTATCCCTCTCTGTACAGCTGCATGATATACTGATCTACTTTAGTAATGTGAATTAATCATCATTCATATTTTTATTCTTACATTATATAATTAACTAGTAACAAATACACATTTATCTTTTTTTATAATTTATGTAATTTTATGGACCAATAAAGTCTATTATACTATAACAATCCACTCCTATCACTCCTATATTATGATGTCATCTTAAATCAGAACATTTATTTATATATGATATATATTGAAATTTAAAAAATAATAAGCCTCTTCAATAAAATCTGGTTTATTTGACGCTCAATATAATTTTTGTAGCATGATATAATTATTTTAATAGTATGGTACAAATTACTTTTAAACAGAAAAATGTATCGCCCTTTCTTGTCGAGTTTGCTTGTAATCACATAGAATGTTAAATTGCTTGATTAGATATAATAAAATTTTACTTAAATCTTAAATTGCACTTTATTCCGTCTGTCTATAAAAATGGACATAGATTTCCAGTCTATAGTTAAGAAGCCTACATACATGTATAGATAACAAAAATTACTTATACCTATAATTAAAAGTTAGCAACTCATCAAATATTACGATACACTTCATAAAAATTTGCAGATACAGTTGTGCATAATTATTTTTAGAGAATAACAAAAAGTAAACAAACTTGAGATAAAATGATCAAAAATCTATAACATTTGATGTGAGATTCATCAAAGTTGTGACGTAATGCTGAAATTATAAGTTATCCTAGAAAATCGTATCACCTGTACAGTTTTAGGCCAATGCGTTAGCTATTCCTATTCTTAAAATATTAATAAAAGTCAATCATACAATTAAAAAAACTACAATATGATTTACGAGATACACTTTAAAATAATAATGTTATACATATTTGTAGATTACTTTTAATGCTACAATTTAATATAAATTCTCGAATTTCATGCCACGGGTAAAATGTATTTAACGACATAAAATTCTACCTATTCTATATATAAAACTACCAATAACTATATAAAATTAAAAATAAATATGTATACCTAATGCAATATTTAATAGACTACGTTTTATATATCTAGTAATAATGGGGAGGGGGCGTATAATTCCTACAAACTATAGGAGAGTGTAAGCCAAACAAGTGTCGACATTTTTATGAACCAGATTTTACCCAGAAAAGGACGACTTGTGTTTTTATTTAAAAATCAATAGATATATATTATGTATTAATTTTGCGTCAAGATATTTTATTGACTTCTCACATACTGAAGTATAATTACCTATGCAGTTATTTTAATTATTATTTTACTTCACGAGGTGTATACACACATTGAATAGCGTTAATCCCAAAAGAATATTTAAAAAATTCAGAAGCTGAAGTCATAAAAATATTATATACTATATATATATTTATATGTACATATTCTATTAATATTGCCTTTTAATGAGAGTTTGTTTTTTGAGTAACGCTATTTTTGTTCATTTCCTTTGCTTTGAAATACTGAAATAATTATGAAGTTAAGAAAAAAGCTGTTTCAATTTTGTAAAAAGAGAATTTAGCTTTAATACTTATAACTGAAAACACTGTTTTATTGTTGCAAGTTATGATGGACATTTAAAAAAAAAATTATGGGGATCATGGACTACAGTTTGCAAGAATCTCCTTACCACTTCGCTTCACAAATTAAAGTTTTTAAAAGTTTTATAATTGAACTATTTGTTAAATGGTTTGAATTGTAAATGCATTTGTATTTTTAAAACAAATATTTATATCCAAACTATAAACTTCTTTTGCCAAGTGGTATTATAGACAACATTGAATTTAAATGCGGAAAATATGTAGACATAAATTAGCTTAATATTATATACTTTAAAGCACTGCAGTACACATTTGTTAAATGCTTCATTTATAATGTATACATACATATTAGGTCATGGTGTACATATATTAAATTGGGAGTATATTTTAATTAAGCAGAACTGCTGTGGTCATTTCACACTGAAGAATAGTGGTTTCTCAATTGTATTATATTTGAAAGGTCACACGAGTATTATAATGGTGTGTTGATTTGTTTGGTATAGGTTTATAGTAATTATTTGAAAGATATTATTTGTTTTATTATTAATTACCTATTAGATTTACAGTAAATTAATTTCAAAAACAGAATTTATTTAATTTGTTAAAAAATTATATATAAGTTTATTCGATAATAGGCGAAATGTAAGTACGTACTATATATATATTTATAGAGAGTGATGTTGGCTGAGACGATTTGACTTATGTAAACCGTCGATATAAAATTCTTAATAAAACACATAAAATAGCCATACATTATTTGAAATGTGTATATATGGGGCAAAATATAATTTAGTTACGAATTGCGTAATTATTAAGTATTTATATATTGTTATATATGTACTACATTTATTCAAACAATAGGTCTTCAGTAAAATATATTTTTTGTTATTAAGAATTTTTTATAAATGTTATCTTGCTTATAGTCTTTAGATTAATTATCTTTTTCATACTTTTACGTTATACAATAGATAAATCAAGCCAAAAATAAAATATTTTACTAAATATCTCTCTGTAAATAAACATGTTATAATATGTTAATAAATATTCAGAACTATATACAAAGAAAATTCTGGAATGGTGGTAAAATTGACATTTAAAATTTCCAATTTATTGAAATTTGAATGTATCTATGATCTTACGGTCAAAGATCACACTTCAATATGTGTATATTACATAACACGCATAATATTACTGTATTTAGGCAGTCTTTCACAACAATACTCTAAATGGTACACGTTTATCTATTCGTATTATTCAAATATCATTGTACAATACACTTAATTTTAACAGTAATTGTAGAATTTTGACTTCAATTATTTACTGAACTAAATAATAGACTACATATTTCACAAATACAGTTTGGTTTGGTTGAAACCATGTCGCTTTAAAACGGTTTGATAATAGCTCTGTTAAGTGCGCTGTGTATCCCAGAAAATGGACGGAATTTCGAAGCTGCCTTCAAACCATTTCAAACCGACTTGAACCTGTTCAAACCTTCTTGAAATTTACACTGCATATTTGTATATTTGCTAGTTATAAATAAATTTCTGCATTTAAACAATTTATTTATTTTACACCTTTTAACGCGAACATGTATACACATATATGTAATACGTACAAATAGACAAATAGACAAAAGATAAAAACTATATCAAGAATTTATGTGCTATATAGTCTTACATGATTTACAGAATTATATATGCAGCACATAGGTATGTGTCTTTTAAATTATCATTATGTTAATGTAAGGAAATTGAACAACTTTTAACAAAAAATATAGTACGAGTACATGAGAATTTGATATTTTTATAATAAGCTGAAGTTCAAATATTAACAATTTAAAAATTGTTATCAAAGATTTAACAATTATCCTACTGTAAAGTAATTTTTATGTTTAAAACTTTTATTAGGAAATTTGTGTAGGTATAATATGATATATACATTGTTAAAAACGGCATGAGAGATTAACAAAATAAAATTCCACGTTGCCAACCCTATTTGGCAATAGAAGAATCAGTCGCATTCCACTTATGATTCCTATTTGTCATGGAATAATTCATTCTATTGAACATGTCCGCCAAATACGATTCTATTTGACATGCGATTTAGTAATGAAATTTTTTATAATATGTGACATGGCACTTATAATCCTATAGCTGGGCATGTCAGATAATGTAACCCATTGTCTCCAATGCCAAATAGAAAATGCCAAATAGAAAATGTACACTACCAAACTCCAATGTCACATAGAATATTTTATGTGTCACGCATGCTAAAAAGGGTTAAGTGACATGGAAATAGACCCCTATTAATGCGTCACGCGTATTGAATAGGAATCCCGTGTCAAATAGGATATAAAGAAATAAAAGAGTACATTTAGTGGACTATATTACTCTATATATATAAATGACTATATTAGTACATCAGGTATAGTACAGTTATAAACGTTATTGTAAAATGCTAATATGTACACATGTCTATAATACAATTATAGCACTTTTCTTCTTCCAGGAAGAATTTTCGAATAGAATTAGTTCTCCGATCATAAAATGCCGCAGAAGCCACAAAGGCTGCCATATGTCTTTGGGTAAGACAAATCCAACACATAATAAAACGCAATTAATACAAGAATCAGCGAAGGATCATCGAAGGATCACGAAACTCTCTCCCGGTCAGATATTTAGAAGGAGGATTCGTGGAGTTGTAGACATGGTCCCGGTGAGGAGACTCCTTCGACATCCTCCTGACGAAAAAGAAAAAATTCATGAAACTACAATTCTTAACTTTAGAAATTATATTACGGTTCTAAGGATTTATTAGTACAGAAACATTATATATATCTATACACAGGCGATTTGTCTGAAATATAAATTACTAATAGTTTAATAAAGGCAGAATCATTACTCATCAATAAATTAATAGTAAGATTTATTTTACTGGCTTTATAACCAACTGTTGCCTATTTAATGTATATTATGCAACCTAATTTGTGTCATAGTGATACCCAGTAAAATTGAACATAGTTGTATAACCAAATGTAGTTGGTCATCGAGTAATCGAACGACATTCAGCTTACAAGGATAAAATTACATTTGAATTGTGTGTAAAAAATATTGAAAAACACTGTTACAGTCTAATTTGAAATACTGTTTTGAATTATCATTAGTAGGACCATCTTTGGCTCTAAAACAAAAATATTGAACAATTTGGCCGAGCCGATAAACAAGAGTGTTAAATAGATTAGTATTTAATCGATACTACAATTTACATGTTGTATGGTTATGTTAATACGTGGGAGATTGCAATGTACTCTTTGTTGTATAAATAATTTGCCATAAACATGCTTATATTTAGCAAAAGTCACAACCTTACTCATTTGGGGTGATAGATAAAGGGATATTGCAATATGTACTTATGTTGTTACATTTAATAAAATAATAACCCGAATTTTGTACTATCTTGTGATTAACAACAAAATATGTAATGCATAGAATATTGTGTAAGCATATTTCACCCCCTCAACAAATAAAGCCTATTGTATCCAAGCACAAATAATATTATCAATTTAGTAGAGACACTGTAAAGAGACAGATTCTAACGTTGTATGTAAGTTATTGATACAACGGTGTTGATATCACGGGAAGTTGATTTGCGCAGTTATTGTTTCCCATATGACTTTTAATAAATTGTCAGGCTTTCTTTGATCTTTGATCATTGACCTATTGCACACGCTCGTGTTCATTTCGTTGGAATTTGGTGGCATTTGGAATTTGGTATACAAACTAAACAGCAAATATATAAATAGGTGTATCTCAGTGGATAACTAGCATATTATTTGATTATACACAGGGTTTGGTCTGGTGGATCTTGTAGATTCTTGTTCTGCGCTGAATTTTATCATCATACTATTGTAAATTTAAATGATGCTTAGCGGAAAATTACTGCTTTTATTTGTTCTTGTTTGTCAGTTTGTCAGAAATGAGGTAAGATTAACAAAAAGTACACGTGTCAGTGTTATTATGTATTATATTTATAATCATATTATAATTTAAAAATCATTTGATACATAGGCGAGATGAAACAAAAGTATTTATTCTTTTATATGTTAATTTTCAACCTGAAAATAAATACATTAACCAGATTAATAGCTTGAACATTATTAACATATTATGCGATATAATAATATCTAGTTTGGTTATGCATTAATTTGACGAAATTCATTTTTTTAGAATGTTTTATTGCTATTACTGTTACGTAGGATTGTAACTTGTAATTAACGATATTAGTCTTTAAAAATTCTTATATATGTATTCACCACGTATTTACGATATTTTTAGGCCAACTTTTTACGTTTAAAAATTCTAATTAAACAAACGTTCTATTTTCAAATATATTTCAGATAAGTGAAGAAATATTAAGTAAATCAATATTTTCTATTCTTGTAGTGTTTAAAAATATTGTTTTTTATATTTGGCATGGATAATTCATGCCATAAATTACCCATGCTGTCAATCAGGATATGTGAATTTCATGCGTCTGAAACAAACATTTTTTACTAACTGCAAACATATTTCAATTTAGAAAACTCATACCCAAGGACTACTATAATATAAGTATTCCCTGCTCATACCCATATTATATTTTTGAACCTACTTCAGGCATACGTTCGTATCAATTTGAAGATAACAAATTACCAGAATTACAAGGACCGAAAGTCGAACGGTTGGCGTTGTGAAACCTTGTGGGGGGATTACTGCGATCCGTTTTTTCAAATCTGTTTTGGTTCTTCAGTCTACAGGTGGGTTTAATGCTCTAATAAATATGCAGCTTTTTATTCAATCTAAATCTAATAAAGAAATTATTAGCCGTGGAGTTTATAGTTTAAGTATTTAGTCTAAAGTTTTTATCTAAATAATATATCTAAATATATAGTACTTGGACTGTTTCGCTTTTTCATATCACTTGTTGTAAGTATAATAATCTACTTAGATTAATTTTTCTTCAGTAAGAACGCTACCGTAAATAGGTAATATACGTTCACAAACTTCGGCTACAGATCAGCTAAAACTTTATATTAATATAACACACCAAGCTACAAAATGAACGTATTTTATTGACAAATTAAAATCTGTCACTCGATTCGAAGTTAGCGATTTTACAGATTCTAAAAATTCGTCTAATTACTTTTCGAATAGTATAAAATTTTCACAATAACTATTTAAATAACATCTAGTTATTTTAATAAAACATTTACACAAAGTGAGTTTAAAATATGTATTTTCCAAAACAAGTGTATTTTATATTTAAACACACAGTCATACTTTTAGCCAGAATTTCCTGCTATTTCGCTAAACTCATAGAAAAGAAAGATTTTATTTCAAGCTTTCATTTCTATGGTTAAAATAGCATGCATTACTACTGTTGACTTTCGATTCTACATACATTGATATGAATTTTATAGAAGACTTTTAGACGTAGTTGATCTCATATGAGCGTTTGACGCAATACTGGCTACAGTACTCGTATTATGGAGAGTAAATAGCCTCAATTCGATGTTGTAATCGCTGGAATGAGAGACTAGTGTTTATCAAATATGGCAGACAAAAGGGTTCAAGAGAGTTTGCTTGAATATTTCAATGGATTAAAAGAATTTTTTGGAATTAAAACATATATATTTGAATTTGAAAATCTTTCTTTGTATTGGAAGAATTCTCTTTATATTTCAGTTGAAGGAAAAATCTTTTAACAAAAAATGTTTCCTTTAATTGGAATAATTTTCTTTGATTTGAAGAAATTGTCTCTGAATTGGAAGGATTTTCTTTGAATCGGAATATTTTCATTTGAATTGGAGGAATATTCTTTGAATTAGAAACGTTTTCTTTGATTTGGAAAAGTATTCTTTGAATTGGGAGATTTTTCTATGAATTTGTACATTTTTCTTTGAAATCGAAGAATAAATGGCATTAATATTCTTTGAAAATTCATTCAATTCAAAAAAATTTCTTGCAATTCAAAGAATATTCTTTAAATTAAAAGAATTTCTCTAATTTGAAGAAATTTCAAAAACAATTCCTTCAAATAAGGTACATTTTTTTAATTCAAATAAAAATCATCTAATTCTCGGAAAATTCTTCCAATTGAAGGAAATTCCCTAAATTAAAAGGGCATTTTTTCAAATAGAAGATATTTCTTCAATTGAAATATAACATCTTCCAATGCAAAAAAGGTTTTCAAATTTAAATAGATGAAGCTTTTTCAATTAATTGAATTATTCATTTGTTCAATAAAATTCTTTGGAATATTGGATTGCAAACTCGCTTGAACCTTTCGTCCATCATAATCTATTTGACCGTTTCTCCTTGATTTATGCAATAGATAACGACCCACAAGTTTAAATATTTCTTCTATTCAAATGCATGACGGCAAAGCCGAACTTTTTTTAGTGACAAGTCGGTTATCTCACTTGATCCACTATTATGGAAAAATTGATTTAACGCTCGAAATCATGAACTAATTATTTTTTATTTTGTTTTAAAAAATCAATTTTGATTTACATTTTGCCAAACAGCTACGCACTTCACATAACGTATTTCGCCTAACTAAGAATTTTACAAAAATTTAGTATTAATGTATTGAAAATATTGGTTAATTCTGAGATATAATTTCATCAATGTTCCGGCAATAATAGAGTTAAATAATTATAAATCTGCTATTCGTGTCTTTAACACAGGTGTTTAAGTATAACTAACTGATTTGCAAGCCAAACTGTCTATTAAACTTCCTATTAATGTTTCTCCCCATACTACAAACAGCAACCAAACAAGTAATATAATGTTTTAGTGTTAAAGTTGTAGTATCAGACTAGATACTGTAGCATCAGTATAAGGTTAATACTCGTATCAGGCCATTTTAAATTAAGCAATAATCGATTAAGTTTTTATTTATTTAGAAACAGCCGTAATTAAATTAGGGCAACTGTGTCATATAAGTTTGTTTTTTTAATTTATATTGATCACATTTAGAAAAATTCCAAAATCGCAATTAACGTTTGTAAATATGTTACGTGTAAACATTCTTATTAAGTGAAAACCATCTTTGTATATTTGATAAATTTTCTTGATTTATCAATATTTAGTAACCCTTTATTTTAGATTTGGTAGTACACACGTATTTTATTTTTCGAATTGCTTTTTAGTAAGCTTGTCTCTTTAATATTAATAATTATTTATTTTTTAAATCCCTATATTTAGATGTATTCATTTTCTTTCTCCTATATTTTCATCTTTTCTCAAATAGCTGTAACTTAATCAGTTCAAAGACAAGAGTATATAGAAATACGAAAAGCATTTCAAATGTGTACGATGGATACGTGAACGCGCATAGCTTCCCGGTAAGGATATTACTTACTTTATCTAGTTTTAGTCATTTTGTAAATAAATTAAAAATGAAAAAAATAGTTTCCTTTTTTAGTAGATAGAATATAAATCAGATAAAGCAAAACTTTTATTAGGTCCTCCATGCAGAATAACGGAAAAATGAAAGCAACAGAAATTTAAGTTGCAGAATACTGATATACGTAGATTGTATTTCTAAATCATGCTAAAGTATTCAAATAATTGTAAACAACAAAATTGAGAGATGAATAATCAATCAACAGAAAGCAGTAAAGTAGCAGAGCAGATATTATTTTTTAACAAAACATAATATGTGCATGACGTATGCTCCTGTTTCTTATAGAATTGATCCTTTTTTATTTTCCTAAAATTGTTATATTTTATTTGTATTAAGATTTATTAAACTATTTATTATCTACTACTATAAAGTAATATACACGCTACTTTATATATTTTTATAGGCAATTCTTCTTCTCATCTCATGTTATTAAACTTCAATGTACATACGTAAACACGAACATTATTGTGATAAATATTAGCAAAGTGATCTTAATCTTGATTACCTGTCAGTTCGTGAGTACCTTTTTAAACTTATGATAAAGAGAAAATATCTCCACCATTTTGCTTTTTATATTCTGTAACTTTCAAAAACTATACATATAACAATATTCTGTAGATAGACATTTTTTTATTATTATCATTATCATTATCATTATCATTATTATGTATTATGATATTGTATAAAAGATTTAATCAATATATGCTGTAGTAAATCAATAACAATCATTTTATTTTGTAGATATCTATCTATTTATTTCCAGACAAGATTGTTTCTAAGAATTCAGGCATATGATAGAGAAATATGGAGAAACCACGAAAAAATCTTCGATGTTGAAAAAACTTTTTTTCCTAAAGGCTTAGATTTAAGAAATGTGTTTTATGGCGGACAATCGTCTACCACGTAAGCTACATTTTAAGTTAAATTAATTAATTAATACAGGCCTGAAATTTTATGTACGTATTATATCAATATAATGTTTAATTTGATTCTTTAATATAATTCAATTATGCACGCTTGTCAATTCTTTCTCATTTTCAGTGTAACAGCAACAATAAGTTTCAAATGCAGCGCCGACTACTATGGGCCCCGGTGTAATAAGCTGTGTAGACCGAGCTTTGGCAACTACTATTGTCATCCAAGAACTGGGTTGAAGGTCTGTCTGGTCAAATGTCGGAACGGGGGTTCCTGTTATTGGAAGTGGAACAGGTATAGATCCTCTCTCGTTTCATCCTTATAACTTAACTTTACTTGGCTTTTAAGTTTATTCCTATTATCGGATTTACATATGTGTTTTCTACTTTGTATAATGAAGCAAATTTTGGATTAAAATTGTCAAATAAAAAATGAAGGAACATATTATCCGCGTGGTTTATTAGCCAACATTACCAAACAAGATAAATGAAAACAGAAATAAATATATCTAAAAAATAAAAACTATAATCCAATAAAATGCTAAATCGTGCTCACACAATGTCGGCATTCAAGCATACAAACAAACCTATTTTGAATTAGAAATTGTTTTGGTTTTAAATGTTTTATGTTAATGGCTTCATTAATTTAAAGTTCATGATTTGATATAGTCTATGAAATAACTTGAAGCGGAGAAGACCAATTTTCAGTGCATTGACTGCAGCTATAGTAGTATAATATTTGAATATAGGTCCCTTGGATGTGTGTGAAGCCATTTTGTACCAAGATGTCTTGTAGAACGACCAATGTAGGTGAGGTAATCGTCTTTATGACATAACATTTTATAGAAAACATTTGACAGCAATCTCTGGGGGGAACTGGGTACTTTGAGGAGGAGTACATGCCACGAAATTCAGCTGGTGGTTTTGTTATAGCTTCATCAGTTTTTGAGGCAGATGATGAAAGTGAACAATGCAAGCAGAAGTAACTAATGCAACTATTAACTATGTCTTGATCAGTATTATTGGAGACAGAAGAAAGTTTACTGCCAAGATGATACCTACTCATTGACACAAAAATACAACAAGTTAACCGAAAACTAGTAGTTTCAAAGAAAAGTTAGTTTGAGACTTCACTTTTAAAACCAAACCAAGTGAAACAACAAAGGTAGTTTAGCTTTGACAAAAAAAACAATAATTCTAGTTACTTCAGTAGAAAATGTAGGGAAGTGATGACTGAAAGAAGAATGATATTTAAATTCTAAAGAATAATGTAAAATCACAACTCTATTATTAACCTTAGAAACATGAGTGTGGATTTTTTTCGTTCATATATAAATGTTTTTTATTAAGTTCGATTCATTCATTCTTCCATTCAATAATTATTTTGTTATCTTGATAATGCTAAGAGACTATTAGATATGTAGGCTAATAAATTAATAATGTGAAAATTTATTTTTAGTATTTTCTTTTAAACCAAAATATATTTATATATATTAATCCAGACTAGAGTATAAATAAGAGTAAATATATCCACCTAAATTTATTGTACATGAACTGTATTTAAAATATTCGTCAATAAGTATTATAATATATTTTCATTATTTTCCTTTAGGTTGATTATCATTATTTAAAACATGAAAAATTACGTGTAATTTAAGTAATTTAAAACATGAAAAATGACGTGTAATTTAAGTAATTTAAAACATGAAACATGACGTCATGCGTGAAAAGTGTAATTTAAGTAATTTACAACTAAAACTTATTTGTATATTGTAAAGTTTCAATTTATTTTTAAACAGAATTTAATAAATTCTTTAAAGTAGTGACATAGTAGTATACAACGATATATACAGATTCGATTATTGTGGAATCACTGAATATAGTCGTAACCTATACACACATATGTACGTTGCAAAATAATTTAAAATTTCGTGAATGATGTTTTGACAGTACTAAAATTAGTTATTGCATCCTCTTAATTCGGCAGTTTTTCCTGTAATTGCGTCAACGGATGGACTGGTAGGTTGTGCACTACCCCACCACCCCCACCCCCACCAACCACAACTCCAGAGCTACCTGCTCCAACCACCACCACAACAACAACAACAACACCGGTGGTCAAGACGCAAACGACATCTCGGAGCACCACAACTACGATCCTCGCGTCAACAAAGCCTTCTCCTCCAATTACAACAGCTACAGACAAGATACCGACGCGCACGAGTACCGTTGCCAGGGAGACAACAAGTTTGAGTACAACTTTCCTGACGAGCAGTCCACTATTAATTACTCAAGAAACAACAACCACCGAAAACGATTCAACAAGCGTGACTGACCATACTACTAATCAAAATAATATCACGCTCCCTCGAACAGATACACTTGTCCCATTTCCTTCCTTCAAAAGTAAACGTCAATCAACGTCAAAACTGGAGTTGAGTATTGGCGAAGCTGTTGGAAGCATGAATCTCGTTGGTAGTGAGTACTTTTATACTTTCTAGTTTAAATCGTTGAGCATTTATCTGGGGGGATTTTTTCATAGCTACTTCCCTTTCTTTAAGATGGTCTATTGGAGTTTACCAAACGACTACTATCAAATGTGTCGTTTTTCGAATTCTGTTAGTCTTAACGCAAACTTTGTCTACATCAATTATTGATAAATAATAATGTTAGTAACACATTTCACAACAAAAATGTCCAGTATATTATAATGTATTTTTCCATTATATTTATATTACGTGATTATTAACTGTCTTTTAAAGATGCATGACATTGAAATAATTGTGTCTAAATAATGTGTCTAAATGTATGCATAAATATATTTTAGAAACTAATATTAAATTATTGGAGTACTCGTAAATAAAAATAACAACATTCAGATCCGATACATATTTCACTCTGAATATATTCCATAAATAAAGGAAATATATTAGTCAACAAAAACTATATTTTCCAATTAATTGCCTTTTGGTGTTGAATTTTACAGCATAATAAAATCTATTTATAACCAATCTTCATTTTTATATTTGATTTATACAATTATTTATATTTCGCACATAGAATTTCACAATTTTAGACAAATTAAACAGTTGTATTATCAAACAATATTATTTTCAGACATTGTGGAAGAAATTACAACAGTTGATCCGTCAGCTTTGAAATCAAGAAGTGGAATGCCAATAACAGAGGTGGATTAATTTTTCAATTTAAAATCTTGAGCTCAACTTATTTTCACAATTTTTTATTATTTTTAAAAGTATTTTAGAACATAATTCACACAGCATGTAGGATTTAAATTTGGGTTATTATGTGAAGGACTCAAATAATCAACTCTGTTATCAATTAATTTGTATGATTTTATAAAGAACTATGCAGGATTCCACTCGCCTTAAAAACATTGAATTTTTAACCTGGCTTTGAAAAATAACACAATTATTAAAATACCTTTAATTTTATTTAAATTATCATAAAAATTATGCACTAGCATGTTAGAAAATATTTTCATTATAGATTTTGCTCACAATTAAAAAAATCTAAAATCTGCTAAATTAATATTTTTTCTATATATAGTTCAGACATTTTAAATATTCGATTATGGTGAATATACCATATTACATCATATTAAATGCATGGCATGTATGATCAAATATACAAATATTCAATATCATATAAAGATTATTGGTACTATTTTATGGAATGGTCATTTGTTTTTATATTGAATATTTTTCTATACATATTCTATACATATATACTTTGAAAAATTTTCCTTTTTCTTGAAAAGCCTTGAAAAAGTATTGCATTTTGTATGAATATAAAAGTAGGAACCCTTTAATGGCATGTACCAATTAGTAAAATGATGGAATCATTTCAGGTGGTTTCGGTTTTAAAAGTTAAATTTTTATACATATATAGCAATGTAACGTTCTTGAATTATAGATTATATTTTATAAGTTTTTATCGCTTTATTTAAAGACTAAATGTTAGCTTTATATTAAACACAATAGGTATACGACTGTTTAAATGTTTATTTTTTTCGCAATATTTCTTGCTAAGTGCAGTCAAAACTTATATTGCTTCATAAACATGCAATATGTATATATTTTAATTTAAATTAATTACTGATTTCTATTTTTCAGTATTATTAATTTTGCAATAATTATAATATTCAATTTTGTTATAATTATAATGTAATAATCCTTTTGATCCTATATTTTTACAATTGTTAAGACAATATTGGGTTATTAATAAAGTTTAGTTATAATTTATATATTAATATAATTATTCTTAAATATTTATAAACTACTATACTACGTTTATTAAAAATTTCCGAATTTTGAATTATAAATTCCGAATATTAAATCTTTGACAAAATGCACAGTTTGCTTAACCAAAATAATAAATATTTATTTTTCGTATAATTAATTGTTCATTAAGGAAAACCTATGACCCATTTTTAAAATTGTGCGAATCAGAGTTTTATTGACAAATAGTGTTATTAATATTTATTTACGTTTTATTTTAAGTATTTATTTCTTAATCCTCTTTTACATGTCCGTTGCAGTCGTCTCATCTTCCAATTATCATATTGGTCGGGATGGCCATCGTGGGTCTCAATGTCATCAGCATTCTCGGTGTGGTCATTCTTTTACGACAGCGGAAGCGTCAAGAAAACCGTCTTAGAGATTTGTAAGAATTTACAGTACTCGTTTATGGATTATTGTACAATGAATGAGTGTCAGAATAGTAGTAGAAATGTTATAATTAACCACTATTTCGTGATCGTAATATAAGATTAGGAAGCAGTAATGTGACTGCAAAAATACAGGTTGAGGCAGAATTCTTTTCAGGTAAATAGAACGTATATTTACTGTTCATAATATATCGATTTAAATGTATTTCATACTATTTATATATGACAAATACTACATATTATATGTATGTCATTCAAATGCTCGAACAAGCCTCCATTAGCTTCCCTACAAAGACTCAAATATCTTCCAAATTCTTCATGAAATCTCAGAACATTTTCAATGGGATAGCTTCCAATTTGTTTCGAATTCGAGCTTGAAGTTGGCAATAGTGTTAAATATTTCCTCATTGGTGTAAACTTTTGATCATGTGTATCCCACAGCCAGTAATCACAACTGATAAGATAATTCTTAAATGTGGTTATATTTTTAAATGAGTGGGAAAATCACGAATTGTTACTTCGAAATAAATTAGATTACAGTTTTTACTAGGAATACGCTAAACATTGCATTTTTAAAAACGATTAGAACTAAACTTAGTTTTGAGCTTGTTCGTAGAATTTAAAATAATGTCAGACAGAAACGAATTAGCAAGATATGTATTAGTTTTAGAGATTTAGCACGACAGTCGACTTTTAGGATATAGAGAGAGGATTTAGTGAAGGAGCTTTTTAAAAGACGATGTTAACATAAGCAAAGTTTGAAAATATTTATGGATAAAAATATTTAATTATCTAAAAATTCGCGACAACAAATGCATACGAAAGAATAAATCTTGAAAAATTATTATGAACAAATACAAAATTAAAATATAGTAAGTTTTAGTCTCAGCCGTTAAATTGAATTTAAAAATAAGATATAAATTTTATTTATTAAATAAGCTAAAATGGGCTTGATTAAAATTATGTTTAACCATATGCTAAAGTATTGTCAACATGTTCTTCAAAAATGTAAGCTAAAACTATTGAGAGAGGATTTCCTATTCGAAAAATATGTTCGTAAAACACATGTCATTGAATAAAGGCGAGAAAGCGATATTTGGAAATAATGGAAATAGTTACAAATAAATTCTTGTATTATTTTTACTTTTGATTGATAATTAGTCGAAATTAACCGTCGTTCTTTGCTAATAAATGTCTTTCACCGTCTGAACTCTAGAAATTGTCATTTTTATTAACTCGATAACGTCATGTTTATATTATGTTGCATAATTGCTTTGTGTATTTTGTTACATATCCACTATATTAAGACTGCACGATGTGTCGATATCAGCTGTTCAGCTATTGATTTTTTCTACGTACATAAAAATGTACATACGTACATTTATTTACATAAAATGATATATATTTTTTTAAACTTGTGCACCTTAAATTACGCGTATTTTGAGATTTAACAATATGTGTGTGTTATTCAAAGGGTAATTTACGGATACTTTAAAATCCTTGATTAGAAAAGTTATGTTATCAAATTCAATCATGTTAAGTCCCTTTTAGTCCTCGAAAGGATTGGATAACTGGCTGGGTTTCTTCATCCAAAGATAATTCAATTTTTTTGTTTGACTGTCCGACTGTTTCGTCTTTATATATGTATATAGTTTTTACAGTTTTAACTAAATTAAAATATATCTATTCATCTATTCATGAGACATTTAAATTGCTTGTTTTAGAAAACAACATAATTTCCTTTTTTCAGAGAATTGAAACACAGTAGCTTGCTGTTCTTCAATGCCAGCAGCCTTGTACCTTCCCAAACTCAGTTCCAACAGCACAATGATGTTTACTCCGAAGTCGGTCAGTTTAACGGCAATAATTCGGAATATGAGTCCATCGAAGATTGAGTTCAAGAACATTAATACTTAATGAGTTATCGGTCAAATATCGAAAATAAATTCTGATTTATTTTGTACATACCTACAGATACACATCCAATTATTTTGTACAGTTTCGACATAATAAGTCAACGATTATTAATTTAAAATTAATACTATGTAATGTTTGTTTGTTTTGTTTTATTTACTACATACCTATGTGTTCCTTTATTCACTTTTTATTTATGTCATTTTGTAGATAAATATAATCAATCCAATATATAAAATATTGAGTAGCTTATATTCATAGTGATGTATATAAATCTAGATGAGTATTATTGATTACTACTCTGGTAACATCTTTAACATTTATCATTTATCTTGGTATTTTTTTACTTCACATTTTCTGACTTTTTCTTAATTAGAAAATACTGCGGTCTTATCTAACAATATATATTACTGTTTCAATATTCTGAAATAAAATGTTTATATAAACATATACAATAGTAATAATATATTGCTGATTTATTTTGAATTTTTGTATTTTCCAAGAGTATAAAACAAAGAAGTATAAACTCATCTAAAATTTGTGTTATTATTTGAATAATTAGTTTTGTATCAAAAAAGTCATGTTTCTCTCTATGTATCAGATCCATAGATATTCAATGAATTAATGGACTAGATCTGCAATCTATAAAAATGCAATCAGAAAACTGTTTAAAACGAGCAAAGATATATGTATGTAATAGTCTAATATTTGCAAGCTACATAGAAAATCTTTTATATAATGTTTATACAAGAACTACTTCAATAAAGTAGTAGTTATAGTAGTCCTTATGTTCATAAAATAAAGTTAAATATAATATAAAGGCTATTTTATATTTAATTTTTAACTTGATTTACGAAGGCTTTCAATATTTTGATGATAGTAGTAGTCTCTGATACATTCCTATAGTCTATAAATAAACATATTTGAATATTATTATCTATGAAAATTGAATTATAGGAAAATAAAATAAGCCATGATTTATGACATTAATTCTGGTACGTTTAATCTATATAAATATTATTGAACAAAAAAACAAAGAGGTATACTACCTACCTATATAATATCTCTCTACACATCTAAATCATAGTGTAATATATATCTAATGTCGGGAGGATTTTTAATAGTCATGTAATCTATTAATTTCAATTCCTTTATAAAATTCTTCATTGTGTTCTAGGTTTACACATAATTTATGTATTAACTTACATTAGTATTATTAATTTTTCCATATAATTCTTAGTGAACAATGAAAATGATTTAGTTCAATGTATATAAAAAGGCTTTTATATATCAAATTTATCATAAAGTTCTTTGTGGTATATATTTTTGTTTCATTATATCTGCAGCATCATTATACAAGACATTAATAATATTCATATTTAGCAAACAAATCAATAATTATTTCGAAAAGCTACTCGATGGTCCAGTATGCATGGGATTTTAAAGATAGTTCTATGTGACATCTTAATAAGTTCTTTGTTTTTTTATTATACAGAATGTGCATTTTTTATACGTGAAAGATAGGATAAAAAGTCCACTATAGAGATTTGTAATGTTGCGTCGTGGAGATGCGAAGTACTAGAGCAAACATATCACAAGATGTACGTTCAAATACATAGAATACATCGGAATGCGGTACAGATGGATAGGAACGTTACTCTCTTGTGTTACCTTGAGCTTAGGGATCAAATTCTTCGAAAAAATCTGAAGCATATTTGTACAGAGCTTAAGGTACCTATAATTTCGGTACCAATCGAAGGTGCCTTGAAAACACACGTGAGTATTTAGGTTTTACCACAGATAATATATCAGACCTTTATATCTGTAGGTCGTAAAGTTATCCTGTTAAATACTAAACATAGTTTTATAATTAGTATGTTTAATTTAAGTTCAAATATAGTTTGAATACATTTTTTTCTTAATTACTCAAATATTACTTGATACTCTTAATTAGTTATGTCTATGAATTATCAGAGTTTTATATGTATATAATCCATGGCATTTAATACATATATAAATCTTATTATTTATAAATTTAATCAGTTCTATAAAATATTATGTCCCCCTCTTCAAATTAGATCTCAACTACAAAAACCTCATTACTATTAGGCGGCTTAGAGTATATAGGAAAACTGTTTCAAGAGCAAGTGACGTGCAATAGTACTTACTGTAACGACACAGTATAAAATAATAATTACATCCTTTACTTCCTTAATTATTCAACTATAGCTTTCTTACCTTTCAACAATTATTTAATTACACCAAGGTAGACAGATCATCCAACTACTAGAATACGCCACTAACAAGATTAAAGTTCATCACCTCAAACCTATGACGTCAATTGAAGATATAAAGAGCAACTTGTTATATAATATAGTCTTCCTGGAGAGTATGAAGCACTAAACCTAATGAATCGGGTCAAAAGAAGAACGAATAAGTAGCAATTAATCAGTGGTGTGGTAAAGTATGTAATGGAAGATTATAACAAATACATTCTCTCTCCGAATATAACCATTACAAGATGTATATTTTCAATCTCGAATTAAGGAGACCATCACCATCTTAAAAACGAGTGAACCGTGCTACAAACTATTTTATCTTGGTAGCTTGCTTCAAATGGGGCAATGAAAACACGGACGGTAACTGCCCGTGTCCAAGAAACGTTTTTTACACAGTGTTTGTAATACAACCAACCTTGGTTTCATAACTCGAACCTAACTCAGACTAACTTATAATAATAATAATAATAATAATAATAATAATAATAATAATAATAATAATATATTGACTTTATTTCCAGTAAAATGGGTGCTTTTAAATAGGAAAAACATAGGTACATCATATAGGAACAACATAGGAACCTAGGAACAAAGTGGATAAATAAATCGAAGTAATAGATAATAATCAAGAAGAAAAAGCAATTTGATTTGGTTTCCTGAGTTAATCAATTTATTAAACATAACATTGTTTGAGTAATGTAGTGAAATTGCTAAAACTTGATTTTCTGTCTTTTAAATACTCTTGAAATTATATAAGAGTTCAGGTTTAGTAATTAAAAATAAAAGTTTAGGTATAACATTTTAGAAACACAGTACATTTACTAATATATAAACCTATTTGTAATCCTTTCTCTCAAATTTTGTGCATCAGGAGAACCTTTTCTTTCAAGTTGGAATGAATGATGTATCTTTTACTCGATCTATTGCCAAACTCTTTCGGTTTATGTCCAAATGGCGAGACATTTCACCGAGTATCATCATGGATGACGATTTCGCCGCAAGTGACGCTTGGCAAATTATGCGAAAGGAAATCACCTTCAAATATATTGGAGTCTTAACAAGTAGCGAGACGGATAACGTTGCCGAAGATGAGTATAGAAATTTAGCCGTAAAAATCAGAAATTGGAAAACTACGCAATTTATAATTTGCCATTCAAAAATATCTTATAGCAAATGGTTTAGGATTTTGTCTCAGTTCTCTGATTCGGCTCTTAAACAAAATTGGATAATTGTTAAATATTCCTCAGATGCGAATATTATGAATTACACTACACCATACCCGGAGAAGCTTCTGATTGCCACAATACAGTTTGACTTGAATTATATTAGCGATAGAATACTGTTTCATTATTATGACACGATGTACAATACGAAACGTCCTTCAAACTATTTTCAAAGGTATGTTAATATATTTTGTTTATTGCAATAATCTTCTAAAATTAATTACTACCTTATGTTTAAAAAAATGTCAGAAAACTAATTTATCATAATAAAAATATATTAACATTTTTTTTTATATTTCTTACTCAACTATAAATACAAACTTGCACTTGATCAAACCGTACTCCATTCTGTTATTAAAATAGAAATGCATATCCAATATAAGTAGTAGTATAATCAGGCTTCCCAGCATTATAAAACTAAGATATCATTAAATCTGTCATTAAAAATATGGCAGACCAAAGTGTTCAGACACGTATTTCTCGCCTATTTAGTATATATATCTCAGTTTTATATTAAATAAGAGAGAAATATCAAGAAATTCTTCCAATTCCATTAATTGGTTCTTCTAATTATATTATATTATTAAAATAGTACCTCCGATTTCATGATATGAATAAAATATACTTCCAGTTCCATTTAATAAGAAAGAAATACGTAAATTAAGAGAAAAAATTATTAAATAAGAGAAAAATAGATTAAATAAGAGAAAAATAGATTAAATAAGAGAAAAATATATTAAATAAGAGAAAAATAGATTAAAAAAGAGAACAATATAATATTAAATAAGTGAGAAATACATTAAATAAGAGAGAAATATATTAAATAACAGAAAAATATATTAAATAAGAGAAAAATATATTAAATAAGAGAGAAATACACTTAATAAGAGAGTTATACACTGAAAAAAATAGTTCTACGTGTCTGAACCTTTTGATCCGCCATATTTAAAACCTACATTTTAAGGAAAATGATACATTTCATGAAATATAAAATAAGTTACTATTTTTTTATGTTTAATTTAATTTTTACTTGTGTTTTGAACATTCAGTAATATTTTGTTTTTAGACATCCATTTTACGTTAGAATGTAATAATAATATGCAGGGTTTTTTTAATACAGTTTTAACCATGAAGCATCAGATTTCAGTAAGAAACAATTACCAGAAGACTTAGATATAGACCTCGAAACTAAAAACAAGTTGAAAGAAGGTACAAAAAACAAAAAGATATAGCATCAAGAAGTAAAGAAATGAATTCTGACCATTCAGATATTGTCTAGGCCATCCAAATTAAAAGATTTGGTATTTCACTACAACAATAGAGCAAAGTTCAAAGTATTCTGAAACAGCTGACAAATTCCCAAGTGCAGTTATAAAGCACAGTAATCTTTGCAAACGACGTTTATAAATAAAGTGATGACTTCAAGAATATACTTGACAACTGTAACAATAATAAAACTATTCCAAAAGGATGAAGTAACATTTGAATGGTGCAGCAGAGTTCCGTGACACTAACAAACGTATTGATTAATATTTTAAAAATTCAGTACATTAATAATATAATGCCATCTTTTTAATATATATTTATTAACAAATTATTATTAATATGTGCTTTGAATTTTGATATATATTCTATATACTTTGATGTACATTTTTATATCTGCACAATACTCCTATTTTATTTTATTTGATCTAATGATGTACATACAGTATATAAATTATTAGAGGCATTTATATTTCAGCTTATCTTCAGAAAAAATTTAATTTTGTTAATTGGTTTATTTTGATATTTCTGTTTTAGTGATAGAATATTGTTGCTATGAAAGAAAAATATAAAAGTAAAAGAAAATTATGATTTTGTAAAAGAATTAATCAAGTTTTTATAATAACTAACTTTATTTTCTTGTGTTATCTTAGTTCCAAAAATATGCATATTTTGTTTGACCATATGTCTTGTTTGAGCTGTGTAAATGAGTTTACAATAATCTATAGTGCTACATCAATGATTTGATAAATAAACATTACAATGAACATTTTGATTGTAAATCATTAAACCATAAATTGTATTTTGTCATATAAGCTGGGATGCTTGAGTATACACCTATAAAGTTAGTTATACAATTATACCTTCAATAAACAGAAATTACCTACTTAAAAACAGTAATATGTACCTCATTGTAGGGCAAAAGCCAGACTTTGGTGTTAAACAGATATAAACTATTGTAAAAATAATGTGACTTGGGATGTTGTCCATATCTATCTATAATGGCGGTCTAGATGCACAACTTAAAAAATAGTTAATGGAATTGGTATTTAGTGATTAAACATAACAGATCTAGATCGCCATTTTGCAATCATTTAATAGTCATGATATAGGTATCGGATAAATATGATTATAATTATTTAAGTGTGCACCATTCTGTGTTATAAACATCTGTGGTAGTTTCTTACAGTTTAGAGCGTAAGTATTATCATTAATTTAATGTTATTAAATGAATGTAAATCACTTATACATCTCGTAAATTAAAATAACTGTCCAAAAGACGGGGAATTTACAATTATTAACTATTTCGCAATTTACACAAATGGTATTTAAATCAGGAAATAGTTTCGAAACTTATATAAATGTACGCATAAATTACTTACAAAACAGGCGTCGAAAAAAAAGTGTATGTGCTAAATTGTATTTTCTTCCATATATATAGAATATATGAGTAGCATGAAATATATATAAATATATATATTATAAGATATTTTCGTTCATACATTATCCGCATTATTCAGCATCATTATTATTCATAGGGGGTTATATGTCATTAATAATGTATTTTTCTGCTTCTCCATTCAGTTTGCTTTTACAATCATCGATAACTATTACAACAGTAGTATGACAGGTTTTTATCTAGATCATTGCTCTAAGTTACAGTTATTGCTTCCGTGGAGACTCGTCTTTAAGCGCCATCTTCATTGTAGAAGTTTGGAGGCTAATGATGAAAATTATCACGAAAAACTTTTCCATCGTTCTGGTCTTGTACTAGCGCTTTCAGCTCACAATAGGTATTGCCACTCCACTCGGTCAAATCGTTTTTTAGGACCTTCAGGGGACTCCTTGAAATGGATATCTCGTGCCGGCCATCATTTCTTCTAGTAGGTATTGTTAATGAAAGTTCACCCGTACTACTCCTCACCATGTGTCCTCATTAGATATTTAGTTTGGTATCGTTTCTAACCAAATGCCTTCCTATTCCGATCTCTTTGAGGACAAATCGTTGGTTCTGTATTCTCTCAAACTGACTTCACGCATTCGAGTCAGCATTCTATTTCTAGGTGTTGATTCAATTTCTGTCGCTTCTTTTTATTGTATAAATCTCCGTCCCGAGAGAGAAGACCTGTTGTATTTGTTCACTGTCTACCTGTAGGTATATTTTCATACTACCGACCATCGATCATGACCTTTTTCTTCTTTACAGTAAGGAGCACGTTGGATATTTTCTTATCAGTTAGTAGAAAAGTTTCATCACTTATCGATTAGTCTTTCTACTTTTTATTTGTTCTTTCTTCTTATTCCAATTATTTTTCTGCGGCTTCCATGATACCCTCAGGGTCTTTCCATTTCGTTTCTGTGAAACCGACTAAGCTCATGTTGAATTTATTGCACTCAGTTTCAAGGAAATCCTTTTTTCCGTTGCGTTTATAATCTTTACATTCCACTATCGAGTTTTATTGATTCGACTCTTCTTATCTTTTCTTCTCCTCCGACTTCTTTGAAGGGTCGGTTCTCGCGTCCTATCCCTCCAGGAGAAACCGATGGTTTATGTGAGACCCTTTATACTATCTGGTGGAAATACAAAACCAGTTCCCTGGTAGCATTTATTGTGGGTCGCCGGTCCCACTTATATGTTTTCTGTTGTCATGTATTCATCATATTTGCTTTCTTCGGAAGGAGTAAATGGGTAGATTTCGCTTCCTGTTCCACCAACAGTACAGGAACCAAAACTAGAATTACTACTAAATTATAATTTATTATATTTATATTACTATGTATTAAAAACGTATTCCGATATTCTGAATTTGAAACTATTTTCTGATGATATAAATTTATATGAATTAAAAAAATATATTGATTACTTATAAAACAAGCAAATGAGGTGCTAAAGTTATAAGAAAAGTGGATATTAGCAAATAAATTGACGGTTAATAGGAAAAAAAAACAGTCTTATAATAATTTAAAGAATGTTGCCATTAAATTTAAAAAAAAATTGGTGATGAAGTTTTACAAAAAACCAGAAACTAAATTCATTGGACTCACTCTATAAGAACATTAAAGTGGAACCAAGATATAAAATAAATAATTATTTTTTAAATTATAATAAACCGAATCAACAAATGCATTCCAACATGTAATATATCATAACATTTCTAAATCACGACCAACTTAAGATCTTACTCAATACAATAATATTCTTTATAAATAGGTAATTATAAAATTGATTGTTTTGGAAAAGCAAATAAGTGAAACATTTTAATGCTTTAATATGCATGCACAAAAAGGATTCTTGGGGTAATGTTATGTAAAGACAAGGATCCCTATATTATAGTTGCTATAGGAACCTTGCTATAAAGGGACAATGACCGCAACAAAGGATTTACGTATCTGTTATTTTATATGTATATATGATAACTATAAATAAGATTAATTCCATTAATTTATGACAATATACCCGATTATGTAAAAAGAATATCCATTAATATAACACTTAGTATAGGAACAGAAATACTTATCAGATATTCTGCAAATATCACTATTACAGCAACTGCATTAAAAAACCATAGTTATGCATGCTGCTAACATATTTTGGAATTGTCTCAATATAAATGTAAAAACAGCGAAATATAGAAACAAATTCAAGGCTCAAATTACTAAAACATACTTTCAACACATTAACATATCACCAAACAAAAAATACATACCAAGTTAAAAATCTAATCATCTACAAGATCACCGTATTTTAAAGTATTATCTCCTTAAAGAGATGATCCATTACTAAATTACGTTTTACTATTCACTGAGCACCTTCAGTATGCATATAAAGCATCGATCCTACACTAATTTCAACCTACAGTAGATATACTTCGTGTCAAAATATAATAGCACCCATGCTATTATCATATATACATATGTGTAGGTTTAATTTCTTTTCTCTTCTATAGCTAAACCAAAAATAGGGTAAAATATTACCTAATAATAAGTCATACTTTTTCTCTTACAGTATTCTTTTCATCAATTGATGCACAACAAATGAATTTTTTCGTTGTATAGGTATTTACTTTTTAATGCATTTTAAAGTTTACATGTCTTAATATACAAACGTTTATGGTATCTAAATCGACCACTATAGTAAATAAAAATATGAGAAATATAATATTATTATTATTGTTATTGTTATTGTTATTTTTATTTTTATTGTAATTGTAATTGTTATTGTTATTATTATTTATGATGGCCTAACGAGAATAATACATGAGTTAATACAAATCAATATGATATTAATTATTTATCATTATATATCAGAACATCTTAATTCTGTTTTGTCAAAAAAAACATATTTATAAAATCTTTGCAAAATGGCTCTTTAAACTATATTATGTCTAATCGCTTACTACAGATTTCAAAGATAAAGAACCTAGTTTTATGATTATATATATCGCATAGGTTTTGATCACATAATAATGGAGATTGAATTTTAGGGGTCACACCCTTTGACAACATTCCATATCTATTAAACCCGTTTTACTCCCTGAATTTTAATTTGCATCTCTTAATTTATACAATGCAATGGTTTATTCTAACTGAACTTTAATTATTTTCCAGTGCTTTAAAAACTTTAGAGTATTCAATAAAGGACGTGTTCTATCTCACAATTACTTATATTAAACAGAACCCTGAAACGGAACAAATAAATGAAATAACATGTGGGAAGTTAGAAAACAAAGTAACAAGTTTGCATTGGTGCGCTCGCGAATTAAACTTGTATTCCATTCTCCCAGTGGCAATGGTGTCTCAGGAGCCACTAATTATAATTGATGACATCAATGTACCAACCTTTAAAACAGACGAGGATAAGATTGACTGCAGTTCAACCAATATTCCTTGTCTAACAGAAATTGTCCGTGGAGAAAATTTGAATGATATTCTTTACAATATAAATAATGCAGAAAACTGGGCAGCATACACCTCAATTAATCCATTGGTAAAACTACGATGCTGCACGGGAATGGTAGTCGATATCCTCAAGAAGTTGAGTGATGATATTGGCTTCTCCGTCATCCTGTACGCCGTGCAAGACGCCAAATATGGGTTCATAGAAAGCGGTAATTGGACTGGTGTGATTGGCGAGTTAGTCAATTCTCGAGCAATGATAGGATTAGGAGGTTTGTCCATCACAAGGGCACGTTGTCAGGTTGTCGATATGGTCCCCATATACTTTTCCAGTGGATACAATATCATTGCTAAGGACAGTGTGAAACAAGCGATACTAGATTCCCCTTTCAGGCCTTTTAGTCTGGAGCTATGGTTTGCCATTTTTGCCTCGGCAGCTGTCTGTGGATTTGCCATGGCCCTACTCGAATGGCTTAGTCCATATGGCTTAAACCCTTGGGGACGAAAGCGACTGCACAATTTTACTCTCTGTAGCGGAATGGTGAATGTCCTCTCTCTCCTCTTCAGTCACACGGTAAACACAAAAACACCCAAATCCTGGCCTGTAAAAGTAATACAGAACTTTTGGGCAGCTGTATGCATATGTGTCCTTGCCATGTACACCGCCAATTTAATCTCCTTCATCATGGGACGCAAACAAAAAGTTACACTTGAAGATATTATATCGGTAAGACTGTTTTAATCTTTAAGGGTTTGAACTTCTTATTTAACATTGACTATATGCTTCTACGTAATATAGAATGTGGTAAATAATGATAACTTTTTAGCAAATACGATGTATATAGAATTTAATAGAATTTAATAGAATTCAATTTTTATTACAATCAAAATAATTATATATGTTATCGGATGGAGCTAAAATTAAAATTCGAACCATACCTATATATTTCAAACAATAATTCGATAAAACTGATTGCCTAAGAAATTAATAAACTTTGTAGGTACCAGATGACACTTTAGAAATGTTTGTTGATTTGCTTCAGTTATACTATAAAAGTAACAGAGTTAATCCCCAAAAAATTAATTTTCAGAGCTAAATTGAATTTTTAATTTTAATTTGCGCTAAAGCATTACTTCTTTTACTTGAACATTGGGTTTTGATTTTCCCGTGACTTTACGTGACTATGTGACTTTAATCGTTATCGTTGTTATAGTACAACGTCCCGTTTACAGTACTTTTTTAGATTAAGATTAAGTAAAGGAAAAACGGAATGATCTCTGGTCAGGTTTATTGTTTTAGCGACAATTGTTTCGCCTGCGACTGCAAGCATCTACAGGCTGATAAAGGAGACATGATATAAATATGAATGAGACAGAATTAGCAG